>CM060640.1:25262304-25294804 GCA_030578275.1 Meda fulgida
GTGTGTGTGTGTGTGTGTGTGTGTGTGTGTGTGTGTGTGTGTGTGACACTGCTTTTCAACGAGGGGAAAAACTGCAGACAGTTTTGGGTTGATGGACAAAACTTTCCATTTATAGTCAGATTCACATTAATGTTCCTGAAAGTTCGGGATGCAACCAAATGTCAAATCTTCAAAATAATAAATAATCTTCCCGAACCGTTTACAACAATTGTTTATTAAAATATAATTTATAAAACATTATACTTATTTATAACTTTTTTAAACTATTGTTAAAATATTAAAATAGTTATAATATAATATAATATAATATAATACTATAACATTTTTAATTATTAATATGATATAATAATATAAAATTCATAATAAAAAGTAAATAATAATAATTTTAATGTATTATAAATAATAATATATACTATTATACATAATAGAATAATCAAATAATATATATTTTTTTATTGAAATCTAATCTATATAATATGAAATATTATTCATGAAACAATTGTTAAAATATTACAATATTAAAGCACATATAAATTAATATATAATAACAATGTATTACAAATAATATATTCATATGTAATATACATATTAAATAAATAATATATTTTATTTTTTAATAAAATCTAATCTATTTAACAATATTATAAAAAATAAAATATATAATAATACTAATAATAAAAAAATCTAAAATATATAAAAGAAAAACAAATAAGAAACTTACTATGTGCAAATTTATCATTATAATAAATAATATTATATAAAACTATAAATTATAAAAACAAAAACAATATAATCTTAATCCCTAAACATATAAACTCACAACAAAGGACATTTACACATGTATTTATAAATCTTTTATCACCTACAATAGAAAAACCAAACAATGCCATTCGCCCTTCACTGTCATTGTTCTGACTCAATTAAACACTGCTAATAATCACTAATAAAGACACAAATTAATATTGACGTGTGTTTAAAGCATATAGACTATTCTACAAGACTCAATGACAAAACAACCAGAATTTCATTGTTCAACGAGTTTCCCTTCATCCATCTCTGATATTACTCAAATTCGCTGCCAACACAAAAATAATCAGAGGATGGGTCACGTTTAAGCAATATCAGTTTCATCAAATTATCCTTCAATCTGGTCTCTGAAAACTCCCAGAACCCTGTTAACCTCCCAATGATCACCTGACTGCAGTGAGGTCGCGCTGTGATTGGCCGCCGAAGACTCCATGTGTAAAGAATCATTTTCATAATGATCAGCTTTAATCAGAACAGTCTCATCTCTTCTGTGAGTGTTTAATCATTGAGAAAATCTTCCCTGCGTCTCTTTCTCCATGACCGTCTGAGTAATAATCGCTTTAATGTTGCCCACTGCCGTCTAATTTAATATAATTTGACTCATTATGTCTGAATTGTGAAAGCCATTTGTCTAAAAATGGGATTGGATTCAGATGCAGGTGTCTGTGGGTGAATGAAAACATGTCCAGGTCATATTTCACCCCAGAATCATAATAAAAAAAATAATAATAATAAAAAAAAAGATTTTGTATTAAAAAAAAACTTATTTTTTGAACCATTAGGATTTGTGCCCGCATTCTCCACCACTTTTCCCATTCATTTACTCATTTCTCTCACTGATGATTCTCATTAGATCCTCATTACTATAATAGTCATTTTTTAAATATATTAAAGATAAAACTACTGTAATTTTCTTACATTAAAATGAGCATCAAAGCATTAAAACAAATGTTGCCATGATGTGTAAATACATTAGTTTTAATTATAATATAATTGTTTATTATATATTATACATAATTAGAAGTTATATAAATACAATTATTTAATGTTTTATTAAAATAATTGGTATGTTTAAAATTGGTAAACAAATGTTTCAGTTTTATGTCTCAAAATATTTATATATATATAAATTTAGAATTTAAATTAATTAATATTATTTAATTAACTATTTAATTGACTTATTTGCTGCATGTTACATAGACAACTCTGTCGTACAAATGATTGCAACATAGTTTGGTGTTACATTAACATTTACATTCATTCATACATTTATACTATATACAGGTAGATTGTATATAATAATATAATTTAATTAACTATTTAAATGTCTAATTTGGGACGTTTTTCATAAACAACAAGTCTCTGTTGTGACTTACAACTGATTCCAATATGTTACATCAACATTTATACATTTGCCAGACACTTATCAAGTGACATAAACTGCATGAAGTTGGTGTTAAAATGCATGCATTTTAGATGTGACTATTTTTAGTTGCCGTGTCATTCGAATTGCATTCTATGAAGGAATGCATGCTGTACTGCATTAGAATTTGGCAGAATGTTGCAGAAACATCCATTAAAATGCTGTCCATGTAGGCAGTGCACAAGATAATGACCTGTGTGTGTGTGTGTGTGTGTGTGTGTGTGTGTGTGTGTGTGTGTGTGTGTGTGTGTGTGTGTGTGTGTGTGTGTGTGTGTGTGTGTGTGTGTGTGTGTGTGTGTGTGTGTGTGTGTTCAGATATCGATGAGTGCTCGGAGGGTTTGGTGCAGTGTGACACACACGCCACCTGTGTGAATTTACCTGGTTGGTATCACTGCGAGTGTCGCGAGGGTTACCATGATAACGAGGTTTTCACTGCAAATGGAGAGTCCTGTAAAGGTACAGTCCAAAAACACACACACATACACAGTTCTCAAACACTGTGTATGTTTAAACACAGTCTCACCTCTTCCGACAGACATCAACGAGTGTCGGACGGGTCGCAGCACCTGCGCTAACGACACCGCGTGTTTCAACCTGGACGGCGGATACGACTGCCGCTGTCCACACGGGCACAACTGCACCGGCGACTGCATCCACGACAGCAAGGTCAAGCACAACGGGCAGATCTGGGTCCTGGACAATGACAGATGCTCCGTTTGCTCGTGTCAGGTCAGTGAGAGTGATGCATTATGGGTAAGCTGTCATCTTTGAGGTCAGGGTGAAGGTCCTGTGAAAGCCATCAGGTTTAACTGGACAGAGCATCACGATAAATCACTAGGGCTTCACTGTGTCATCCTGAGATGTGAAGGGCAGATGCATAAGGTCACATGATCAAAAGAACAGGCTTTAAAATTAAATATATATATTTTAGACCCTAATGGGTCCCGCTTTATATTAAGTGGCTTTAACTAATATGTACTAACATTGAAATTAATAATTTGATACAATGGGCTTATTGTGTACATACATGTTTTTACATTATACTTATATTTTGAAAATACCTGCATGTAATTACATCAGTTTACGTTTAATTACAGTAAACAGCGTTACTGACAGACTGGGAAGAGAGGAGCTGCAACAATGGAGAATATGAGGAAAATAATGATATAATCATTATGATATAATAATAATCATAAAAATAGATAAATCAAATTCTGTTAAATTTCCTGGTAATTTTCATTTGATAAATGCAAGGAAAATTACATTTTTTTTTATAAAATAAAATCCTCAGTGATCTGTGAAAAATTCCAGTGTAACAACTGTTATCCTGTGGAACAACAGTAATAATGATTTAAAGTTATGTAAAAACTTATTGCAACTGAAATTTTTATTTAAAAAAAGAATCCTAGATGGATATGAGCAAGAACAGTGATTTTCTTTTTTGTTGATTTTTATTTAGTTTGAATATTTAAGTGATGCAAACAATTTAAGTAGCTAAAAAATATAATTGAAGTGGGGGTGGGACAAGAAAAGTTACACTAACTTCTTCCTAACCCCTTTGAACATGACTGCTATTTGGATCATCTGCTGATGATCTTTTTTGTTGATTGTTTGTTCTTATGTAGTTTTTATTTATTTATTTTTATATTTGTTCAATAAAGTCAAAACAGAAATGAAGAAAAGTATTTCCAGTCAACTAAAGTTTTAATAAATGTTTAGAATTGTTTATAAACAATTCACCTGTTTTCATTTTCACTTTAATTTTAAATTGTTTTCTTTAAAAAGACTAGTTTTATTTATTTTTATTTCAGTTTTATTTTAGTTATTCCAGCACATCAAGTTAAACTGATTGAAAATCATAAAAGAATATTATGATTTTTTTTTCAGATAATGTTTATTTTATTTCAATAAACAAAGATGTTTTATATGGTTTTAGCTTTAGATAACTATAATAAGACAGTATAACAAATATTACCACAATCTGTAAAGATTTAATTGTTAAATAATTATCAGAATAATGATCAAATAATTGTTAAATATAATATAATAATAATAATGTATATAATATCATTATAATGTTATATATAAAGTATTTTATCAATATTATAACAAAATACTATTTTAAAATTATGTGGTAATTTTCACATGATATAAGTAATGATACCAGAAAATAACTAAACAAAATACTAGTTGAATTCACCTAGACTCAACTATGGTGAAATCTTTTTTCTTGAATATATACTCAACTTAGTTGAGTTACGTTGGTTACGTTGGATTTAATTATTTTTGATCCATAATAAATAATGAGTTTAGCACAAACTGCTCCTCAGTTTTGTGCTGCTGTTTTGATCGGAAGCGCATGAGGAGTCACATTTTCATTTAAGCGATTGACCTCCATCAATTTGGCTGGTCACAGTCGGTAATTAAGTATTTAATTGAAATGTTTTCTTGCATCTGGAGGAGGCGACGAGCACGATGGCTTTTCAGATATTAAATAATCAATCTACCAATTATCACGCTCATGGTGAAGGACAGAGTGAGCGAATCAGTCTTAATCAGCCGAGAGCGTTTAATTGACGTGGAAGAGGGAGAGCTGTCATTCAAAATTAGATTCTGTCCGCTTGACTGAACATGAGACTTTCTCTGCTCCGTGTCACAGAGTTATCAAGGGTATTTGCTTTACTCGCGTCGGCCTCTTGAAAAACTCTTCTGAAGTCATATTATGTTGAAATTTAAGCAGAAAATTCTTTGTTTATTGTTTTATGCTTTCATAACAAGCTCGTATTGTTACTAAACACTCTAGATTTAATATTATAGATTTAACACTTATAGATTTAATATCACATTTTGAGATTCATAAGATCACATGATCACAAGAACAGGCTTTGAAAAGTTTATCAACAGCATTTGTGGCATAATGTCTATTAAAACAGCAATCTATTAAAAAACCATTGTAAAAAGTGCTGTGCTATTAAGTGCTATTACAATGATATGTAAATATAAGGAATGTATATATATATATATATATATATATATATATATATATATATAATACAATATAATATAACAATATAAATATAAAAACTAAATTCAACTAAATATATACATAAACATTTTTTATAAAAATAATTGTAACATTTTTACATGTAAATATATATATATATATATATGTGTGTGTGTGTGTGTGTGTGTGTGTGTGTGTGTGTGTGTGTGTGTGATCATATATATATATATATAAATCTTTTTTTTAAACTTATTTCTAAATATGTACTTATCAATATGCAAGGATACAAGAAAATAAATAAATTAGCCTAGAAAAATATTTCCAATCAACTGTAGTAAAATCAATATATCACACAGCCTAGTGTCTTATTTATTGAATATATTTGCAAATCTGTTGAACATATTTGGTTAACCATTAATTTATTCAAAAAAGGAAAAAAGTGTTGTTATAGTAAGACAAAGTGGAAAAATGTTTGACTATTTTTGTCTTGTTGTTTTTTAAATATGGTATAATTTCAATTTTAGTACACAAAACTAAATTTAAAAAATGTACCATTGATCTTTACTTTCAGAAGCTCTTTTTGCTGTGATCGCTGTGGTTTTTCTGACGCGTGTGTTTCACCTGTGTGCCTGCAGTCAGGTCGGGTCATGTGCAGACGGATGGTGTGCGACTGTGACAATCCAACCCTGGATCTGTTCTGCTGCCCGGAGTGCGACCCGCGCCTGACGTCCCAGTGTCTCCATCAGAACGGGCTGCTGACGTACTCCAGCGGAGACACCTGGATCGAGAGCTGCCAGCGCTGCCAGTGTCTGGTGAGACAAGCCGCTCAGAAACACAGCTCACACTTACATTCTACCACAGGGATGGGATGGAAACAAGTTAAACAGTGCGTCCCAATTCACATACTATTCCCAAGACACATACACTATTCTATGCCGTTTTGTTGTATAAATAGTGTGGGTAGTGGAAATTAGAAAAATAATAGAGTTCACTGAAAATTACAAATAGAAGAAGGGCATTTAAATTCTTGGATGATGCACGTAATTAACCGAAAAAACAAAGTGTGGAATGTTGGACACTTCAGGCACTCGACTGACACAGATTTCCTTATAAGGGAGTGGGCGGGGCTTTCGGACTCTGATTATTTTTCTTTATAAGGGAGTGGGCGGGCTTTCAGATTCTGATAATTTTCCTTATGAGGGAGTGGGAGGGGCTTTCAGACTGATGATTTCCCTATAAGGCAGTGGGAGGGGCTTTCGGACTCTAATGGTTTTCCTTATGAGGGAGTGGGAGGGGCTTTCAGACTGATGATTTCCTTATAAGGCAGTAGGAGGGGCTTTCAGACGCCGATGCTTTTCCTTATAAGGGAGTGGGATGGGCTTTCTCATTAACTTTATTAACCCTGAAATAGTCATTAGCTATTTGTTTTTCTCCAAAGATGTGAACTTAACAATGGAATACAGCATAAAACATTTGTGAACAAAGCAACGTTTCCATCCCACGTGTCCAAGAGAACAAAATCGTCACTTCCTGGGAAACTAGCACAAAATATGCTTCTAGAGGGAATTAAACCAAATCATTCTGATCACACACTTTGACTCCGGCGTTTCAGAACCACAAAACCAACATTTGAGATGCTGCGACGCCATTGGTTCGCTGGTTACTCCAGTTATCCAATCCCCTGAGGCAAAGTCACATGAGGTTTTGAGGGATTTTTTCGGTAAATGCATTTCCATCATAGTTTATGCGTAGTTATGTCTTCTTATCGGATAATGAAATTATCCGCCTCAATTGAGTGTTTCCATCCAGTGTTTTATGTGATAAATCAAAATGTGAAGTGGATGGAAACAGCTCATGTTGACTTTAAAGCACTAAATGCAATAATAACTGTATATAGATCAAATTTGTGGTTGTAAAAACACCTATTTTTTGCCCCCCGTTGGAAAACATGACTTAGTGGCTCCCAGGTAATTCGAGTTTGAGACCCCTAGTATCTTTCCAAACATCACAAACTCAATGATAATCAAAGAATAACAAATAAACGCAGCTTGATGGATTCTGAGCGGCACGTATGTGGTATGAATCTCGAGGCTCCCTACCGAGTGTTCGAAACACCTCTCCTCCTCCAGCCATATGCTCGTCTAATGCTAATGTCATATTTGCATTCATGAGGGGGTTTTGTGGAAGAAAGCAGCTTGTAGTGACCCCCTCCTGCTCAACTCTTTTCCCACAAATCATCTGTGTGGTGGGCGGAGACGAGACTCGTTGATCAAGCGTGCGCTCATTAACAGTGGCTCTCATTAACACTGGCGCTCCGAGGGGCCGTTACAGCGACCGTAGCATCACAGCGCTTCATTCTCCCAGACACACACAATGAAGAAGAAGCAGAGGAAAAACAGAGAGAAACATAAGGGACATTTACAGTAGGCATGGAAAATTATATTAAATTAAACAAAAATATATATATTTTTTAAATCTTTGAAATGCTGATGCTCATAACACCAGCAATAATAATATTAATAATAATAATAAATACATAATTAACTTAAAATAATTATTAAATTGGTTGATTTAGTTGCTACAATAATAAGTATATATGTATATATATATATGTGTATATATATATATATATATATATATATATATATATAAGCTGCTCTTATTAAATATAATATATGTATATGTATTTTGTATTTTTTTTTTATATATATATATATTTTTTTACACAAAATAGTTTTAAACATTTACATGGATTTATACAATTATTTGTACACAATTAGTGTACAATTTTGATTTTCAGGCCTGGAAAAGAAATCACATAAATTCTTAAAAAAAATCTTAGAAATGCCAATGCTTAATTCAGTTTATAATAATAATAATAATAATAATAATAATAATAATACTTATTATTGTTGTTATTATAATTATCCTATTTGTGTACAAAATTGTATAAATCAATGTAAATTAAATCTAGCAATTTTGCATGTTTAATCCTTATTTTTTTTATATATAAAATAATTTTTTAAACAAAACCATATAAACAAGTAGTATTTCCTGGACAATGTTGATGTAATAATGAGGTCATGTGACAACACTACAGCATACTATAGTTTGAAATGTTCATCACTGTGTAGTAAGCAGTGTATAGAGCACCGTGTGCACCGTTCTGCCAACACAACCACAGGCTGATAAATATGCATCCAGGAAAATATATTATATTCCATGCAAGAAAAATGCAGATGCTGCAATAAACTCAGAGCTCTGGTCAATAGCTCGGGTAAACAGGTTTTACCCTTCCAGCGATGATAAGCAACCGGACCGCATGAGATCAAAACACAATCAGAATTCGAGGGAAAGACTTCAAAAAGACTCATGCATCTCACACGGCTGTCAGAGCACCGCCTGTGTGTTAGCGTGGCTGAAATGAAAACGCTCGGCCAAATCTCTGCTCAGCCAGACCTGAAATATATGAGCTGTATTTGAGGATGTATTGGGGAGTCAGTGCTTTGCTGTTATTGATAGCTGGTGAACCAACAGAGACCCGCGCTCAGAAATCCTGGCAATATAGCAGAAATTATATTGTTTCCAGCCGCCGGATGAGTGTTTGACTGTTATTATTGTGGCGCTTCGGCGTGAGGAACGCTTTAAATGTCAACTCGATTACATCTCACTATCTGACATTATTCTTACTTATGCACAATATTGCAAAGCACCTGCGCATGCATATGGGTGAGGTGTTGTAGTTTTCTCTGGTGTTTTCAGCAGGGTAAGGTGTTGTAGTTTTCTCTGGTGTTTTCAGCAGGGTGAGGTGTTGTAGTTTTCTCTGGTGTTTTCAGCAGGGTGAGGTGTTGTAGTTTTCTCTGGTGTTTTCATCAGGGTGAAGTATTGTAGTTTTCTCCTGTGTTTTCAGGGGGGTGAGGTGTTGTAGTTTTCTCTGGTGTTTTCAGCAGGGTAAGGTGTTGTAGTTTTCTCTGGTGTTTTCAGCAGGGTAAGGTGTTGTAGTTTTCTCTGGTGTTTTCAGCAGGGTGAGGTGTTGTAGTTTTCTCTGGTGTTTTCAGCAGGGTGAGGTGTTGTAGTTTTCTCTGGTGTTTTCAGCAGGGTGAGGTGTTGTAGTTTTCTCTGGTGTTTTCAGCAGGGTGAGGTGTTGTAGTTTTCTTTGTTGTTTTCATCAGGGTGAGGTGTTGTAGTTTTCTCTGGTGTTTTCAGCAGGGTGAGGTGTTGTAGTTTTCTCTGGTGTTTTCATCAGGGTGAGGTGTTGTAGTTTTCTTTGTTGTTTTCATCAGGGTGAGGTGTTGTAGTTTTCTCTGGTGTTTTCAGCAGGGTGAGGTGTTGTAGTTCCCTTTCGTTCGGGAACTCCTACGTCTCGTCGGAGGAGTTTCCAACGAATTGGGATCACGCTAGGGAGACCAATCGCCTTCGAGTGAACTAAAACGAGCCAATAAACATTGGCATGCAAGATTTGCATTCCGCGGCCCGCCTACCAGTGCGGGTATAAAAGCGGAAGCAAGCGCATACACAAACGCTTTTAGCTTCGGAGCCGACCGATTGTGTCCTCTCTGAGTGAATGAGCTTTAAGAATGTATTTTTCTTACGAGCTACGAGTCTGCTGTTTCGGGAGGGGATCTCTCTGTGTTGGTGAGATGGCGTTTCAGCGACCGCGCGGTTTCCTGTCTACCGGCTGCATCTATATGCTGTTAATTCAAAAGCTGTTTTCACAGCTGGTAAACGGTTGAGTGCGCACAGCGGGCTTGCAGTTTCCCCGCTGTGTTGCCGCGTTGGGTCCCTGTGTGCTTCAGCACGATAGAGAGTACTTTCTTCCTGAAAGAGCAACACGAGTGAAGATCGCGTCCTTTTCAGGATGACGTTTCACTCGTGTCTTTCTGGATGCGATCGTTTCCTGTCCTTATTTGACGGCCACGTTCATTGTTTCACATGCCTAATCAGTGTGTGAGACTACGTTCGTGGGTGGTTCATGTTCTCTCAGGAGTGCATGACCACGTCGGCACGATGTTCGTCTCCCCTTTCTCGTAAAGGCTTGAGCCGCTCAGCGTGCCGTGTGCCGTCGAGCGCCGGCTGACAGCGCGGGTTGTCACGGCAACCCAGCGCGCGTCATTCGGCGCTCAAGATGCGCGGTCAAGATCAAGACTCGTGTGCCTCTGTGAGGTGAGTCCCTTTGCTTATTTCCCGATCTAGTTTCTCTTCTGGTGCACCAGGAGAGGGCTACTTTGGCAAATAACATTGGTGATCTGAGGGTTCAGTGAGCACGAACCACTCACTCCTCTAGCGCATCGCAAACATGCTGAGACTGTGTTCGTGGGTGGTTTATGCTTTCTTGTGAGAGCATGACCACGTCAGCACGTTGTTCGCCTGCCTGTAGGCTTGAGCGCCCAGCGTGCTGTGTGTCATCAAAGCGATGGCCACGTACACTATCTTGCATGCCTGGTTGACGGCCACGATCACGGTTTCACATGCCTAATCAGTGTGTTGAGACTGCGTTCGTGGGTAGTTCATGTTCTCTCAGGAGTGCATGACCACGTCGGCACGTTGTTCGTCTCCCCTTTCTCGTAAAGGCTTGAGCCGCTCAGCGTGCCGTGTGCCGTCTAGGCTTTCGGATGGGTCTCTGGTCCTTCTCATGAGGGATCAGGCATTTCATTCGGGGCCCCAGGGAGGACAGATGTCGATCGCTACATCGGAGAGAGGGCTGTTATACTCTGAATTTGATGCTGAGTTCCCAGTGTTCTCATGCTGAAGATTCAGACTTAACAGCCACACTTTCCTGGACTGTTCTAAAGTGCCTGGATGTGTGTGAAGAATTTTGGCAGTATGGAAGCATTTTGGTGCCAATATGGCAAGCCAAACATGCCTAAATCTGCAGAAGTGTTTCCTCTCTCACTACCACTGCACGTGCGTAGTTCTAACTCGGGGTTGAGCTGTGCTTAGTGACTGACCGTGATAAGTCACAGCGCTGGCCCTTGGTTAGACGATGTCCACACTGTGGTCCAGAAGCACCTCAAAACCAGCCCGCTCGGAGTTGTTTTCCCCCAGCAAAAGGAAAGGGAAACAACCCTGAGAGGAGCTACCCAGAGTATGTGACGTTCTGCTCTTGGGAGTGCGTGTCATCACCACTCCTTCCCCCGGGGAGGGCCGGGTGGAGAATTCGTTTCTGTTCCGCCGCTGGTTATTCAGAATCAGCGGTACCCAAAGTTTGAGCAGTCCACTTCCTCTGAGTAGTTCACGGGCCCCAGCGCTCAGATGGCAGTGACGCCGCCACGGCCTCGTCACTCTCTTCTCTCGCTGGGTGAGGGGAAATCAGGATTCGATGCCCCCGGGCCTCGTTCCTCGTTTCCCCTCACGGTCGAGACTGGCAGTCAATAAGACCAGTTTCCTCCATCCGAGCGAGACTGGTAGTCCAGGACGACGCTCCATTGCCTCGCCACTATCAGTCTCCTCCGTCCAAGAGGGTCAGAATGGCAGTGTGCGACGCCACGTTGCCTCGCCGCTCTCATTCCCCTCACCCCAGCGCTTAGACGACAGTGTCGCCGCCACGGCCTCGTCACTCTTGTCTCCCGCTGGGCAAGGAGGTGCGGAAACCTGGACCCGACGCTTCCATGCCTCGCTCCTCGTTTCCCCTCCGTCCTTCGCCTCGGGAAAGCCCGCAGTCGAACGCCTCCGGGCCTTCCCTGCCGTCTGCCCCTCGGTGGAAGCAGGTAGGTGTTGCCCTGCACACCCAGACCTCTCTCTCGGCCGCAGCAATGCCTCCGGAGTCAGGTCCCTGCCTTCCACTTCGCTGCCCCTCCGCGGGTGCGCCGGTGGTTCGGGTGGGCTCGCTGGTACAGTCTCTCGAAGCCTGGTTAGCGCTTCCGAGGCCGTCCCGCTGGCTCATCCGCACCATTCGGCTCGGCTATGCAATTCAGTTTGCCCGCCGGCCTCCCAAGTACAGGGGTATCCGCTTCACTCGTGTGCGGAGCGTCGATGCCCCTGTCTTGAGGAAAGAGATCGACGTCCTGCTGGCGAAGGACGCGATCGAGCCGGTCCCTCCAGCCGAGATGAAGTCTGGGTTTTACAGCCCCTACTTCATTGTACCCAAGAAAGGCGGTGGGTTACGACTGATCCTGGACCTGCGAGTTTTGAATCGGGCCCTGCACAAGCTCCCGTTCAAAATGATCACGCAGAAGCGCATCTTCGAATGCATCCGTCCCCAGGATTGGTTTGCAGCGATCGACCTGAAGGACGCGTACTTTCATGTCTCGATTCTTCCTCGACACAGACCCTTTCTTCGGTTTGCTTTCGAGGGTCGAGCATTTCAGTACAAGTCCTACCCTTCGGCCTGGCCCTGTCGCCCCGTGTCTTCACGAAAGTCGTGGAGGCGGCCATTGTTCCCATGAGAGAACATGGCGTTCGGATCCTCAACTATCTCGACGACTGGCTTATAATAGCTCACTCGCGAGATCTGTTGTGCGAACACAGGGACTTGGTGCTCCAACACCTCAGCCGTTTGGGTCTTCAGGTCAACTGGGACAAGAGCAAACTCTGCCCCACGCAGAGGATCTCTTATCTCGGTATGGAGTTGGACTCGGTCGGTCAGACTGCGCGCCTCTCAGAGGAGCGCGTCCAGTCAGTGCTCAACTGCCTCAAGTCCTTTCAAGGCAGGTCAGCGGTTCCACTGAAACAGTTTCAGAGGCTCCTGGGGCATATGGCAGCCGCAGCCGCAGTGACGCCGCTCGGCTTGCTTCATATGAGACCGCTTCAGCGCTGGCTTCACGATCGAGTCCCGAGATGGGCGTGGCAGAGCGGCACGTTCCGGGTCAACATTACCTCGCACTGTCGCCAAACCTTCAGTCCCTGGTCGGACCCTGCGTTTCTACGGGCCGGAGTTCCCCTAGTCCAGGTGTCCAGGCATGCTGTTGTGTTCACAGATGCCTCTGCCAGCGGGTGGGGGGCCACGTACAACGGGCATGCAGTTTCAGGTCTGTGGACGGGGCCTCAACTGCATTGGCACATCAACTGCCTAGAGTTGCAAGCAGTACGTCTAGCTCTGTGCCGCTTCAGGGGGTTGCTTCTGCACAGACATGTACTGGTCCGTACGGACAGCACTGCGACCGTTAGGTACATCTACCATCAAGGTGGTCTACGCTCCCGTCGTATGTCGCGACTCGCCCGCCATCTCCTCCTATGGAGTCAGAAGCATCTGAGGTCGCTTCGGGCCATTCACGTTAGGGTTAGGGTTAGCCGACGAGCTCTCACGGCTGCCGCCTCTTCCGGGAGAATGGCGACTCCATCCCCAGGTGGTCCAACTGATTTGGGGAGTCTTCGGAGCCGCTCAGATAGATCTGTTTGCCTCTCCGGACACGACCCATTGCCAGTGGTTTTATTCTCTGACCGAGGGATCTCTCGGCACAGATGCACTGGCACACAGTTGGCCCGGGGCCTTCGCAAGTATGCGTTTCCCCCAGTGAGCCTTCTTGCACAGACTTTGTGCAAGGTCAGGGAGGACGAGGAGCAGGTCCTGCTCGTTGCGCCGTATTGGCCCAACCGGACTTGGTTCGCGGAACTCATGCTCCTCGCGACAGCCCCTCCTTGGCCGATTCCTCTGAGGAAGGACCTCCTTTCTCAGAGACGGGGCACCCTGTGGCACCCGCGTCCAGACCTCTGGAGACTCCATGTTTTGGTCCCTGGACGGGACGCGGAGGTTCTAGGTGGCCTACCACAGGCTGTGGTAGACACTATCACTTCCGCTAGAGCCCCCTCTACGAGGCGCCTCTATGCGTTGAAGTGGAACCTGTTCGTCGATTGGTGTTCCTCCCGCCGGGAAGACCCCCGAACTTGCCCGATCAGAGTCGTGCTTTCCTTCCTGCAAGATGGGTTGGAGCGAAGGCTGTCTCCCTCCACCCTCAAGGTGTATGTTGCCGCAATAGCAGCTTATCACGACACATTTGAAGGTAAGTCGTTGGGGAAGTACGACCTGGTCATCAGATTCCTTAAGGGTGCCAGGAGACTAAATCCTCCTCGTAATTTGCACCCCATACCCTCTTGGGACTTATCTCTGGTGCTCAGAGCTCTCCAGAGTCCCCCTTTTGAGCCCTTGCCTTCGGTGGAATTGAATATCTTGTCTATGAAGACAGCTCTCCTGTTGGCTTTGGCTTCTTTTAAGAGGGTAGGGGATCTGCAGGCTTTTTCGGTCGACGAATCGTGCCTAGAGTTCGGTCCGGGCCTTTCTCACGTTACCCTGAGATCCCGGCTCGGATATGTGCCCAAGGTTCCTACCACTCCCTTCGTGGACCAGGTAGTGAACCTGCAAGCGCTGCCCTTGGAGGAGGCAGACCCAGCCCTAGCTTTTCTCTGTCCCGTCCGCTCCTTGCGGGTTTATGTGGACAGAACGCAAAGCTTCAGGACCTCAGATCAGCTCTTTGTTTGTTACGGAGGCCAGCAGAAGGGGAAGGCTGTCTCCAAGCAGAGGTTAGCCCACTGGTTAGTGGATGCTATTGTCCGGGCTTATGAATCCCAGGACGTGCCTTGCCCACCCAGGTTGACGGCACACTCTACTAGGAATGTTGCCTCTTCCTTGGCTTTGGCTCAAGGCGCCTCGCTAACAGACATCTGTAGAGCTGCGGGCTGGGCGACACCTAACACGTTCGCTAGGTTTTATAGCCTCCGTGTTGAACCTGTTTCCTCCCGTGTACTCGCTACGGCCAGTAGCGCGAGGAATTAGGTTGTGTCGGCTTGGTGCGCCATTCCCGCCCTATGGGCCAGATACGTGCGTCTTTTTGCTCCGTTGGTTCCCCAACAAACGGCTAACCTTGTGAGTTCCTCCATCACCCCTCCGGCACCAGGCGAGGCGGATCGCCCGGCGCCAGGTCTATTACCTCTCGTAGGAGTTGTTATTAGACTGGGTGGCCTTAACAGTGGTCCCTTCGGCGACCCATTTCTTCCACGTTCCAGCTACCCTCCGGGTTGGCTCCGTGTCTTCCCCTCGACAGACCCGTTCTGTCGTCCTTGCTGAGTACGCTCCCACCCCCCGGGCTGGGACTACCTCAAGGCCTGCCGTATGTTTTACTACCCTACGGGTTAGTACATACGTGTATTCCAGTGCCTCCCTTCGGGCAGGCAGGGTTTCCGCAGCGTTCCCTCCTACGGGGTGGGCACGCTTTCCCAGTGTTATCCAATCCACTGAGCGGGTCTTGCGGAACAGCAGTGTGATGCTTCCTAGCTAGCTCCCCTCATATAAGTAAGAAACTGCTATGCCGGGAGCTAAGCTGGGCGCTGGAAGGGGTCAGCACCATGGCGTTTTGTTAGGGATCCCAATTCGTTGGAAACTCCTCCGACGAGACGTAGGAGTTCCCGAACGAAAGGGAACGCCTCGGTTACGTATGGTAACCCTCGTTCCCTGAGTAGGGAACGGAGACGTCCCGTCCTGTCGCCATGCTTGCTGTACCTTCGCGGAGGACTGGACACCGTTCGGCTCCTCAGCGAAAAACGTTTGTGTATGCGCTTGCTTCCGCTTTTATACCCGCACTAGTAGGCGGGCCGCGGAATGCAAATCTTGCATGCCAATGTTTATTGGCTTGTTTTAGCTCACTCGAAGGCGATTGGTCTCCCTAGCGTGATCCCAATTCGTTGGAAACTCCTCCGACGAGACGTCTCCGTTCCCTACTCAGGGAACGAGGGTTACCATACGTAACCGAGACGTTTTCTCTGGTGTTTTCAGCAGGGTGAGGTGTTGTAGTTTTCTCTGGTGTTTTCATCAGGGTGAAGTATTGTAGTTTTCTCTGGTGTTTTCAGCGGGGTGAGGTGTTGTAGTTTTCTCTGGTGTTTTCATCAGGGTGAGGTGTTGTAGTTTTCTCTGGTGTTTTCAGCAGGGTGAGGTGGACTGCTGGCCTCTGTCTTGCCCGCCGGCGGACTGCGAGTTCACGCTGGTTCCCGAGGGCGAGTGTTGCCCGCGCTGCGTCTCGGACCCGTGCCAGGCCCACGCTGTCCGCAACGACATCACCAAGACCTGTGAGGACGAACACGGGATCACACGCTTCAGTGGCTCGTCCTGGCTCAAACACGGCACGGAGTGCACACTGTGCCAGTGCAAGGTACTTACAGCAAACAAACACACACCTGTGCAGAGACACACAGAAGACATGATCAAATATACAAACAAGCAAAAAACATGACATGCAAACAAACAAACAAACAGGGATATACAGTCAAACCAAAAATTATTCAGACACCAGATATCATTTTTTATATTGTTTTACTAGTGTGTGCCGGACACTATAGTTCATTTATGTAAGTGAGGAGAGCAAAATAAAGTAATCTGTGACATATTATACACAACAATTCCTCATACAGTGACTACGAGAAACATTTATAAATATTTGGTACCAAATATGATTCAGACACTTTGAGCTGATCATGTTTTCTTCAGTGTTTTTCTGTAATTAATGCTCTTTTTACACACAGACTGAACAATATGAAGCATTGCTTGGTCACTGGTTGAGCTAAACTGGTATTATCTAATTGTGTAGTTAAATTTACCAGCTGACAGATATTCATCATAATTCATGTGTGAGAGTCTAACAGAAGGACGGACAAAACCAGTGAAATATGAGTTCTGCTCATATTTATCACCATTATCTAAACTATAGTGAATAAACTGATAATGTGAGAAATGTTGTCTGAATAAGTTTTGGGTTGACTGTACATACAAACAAAACAATTACAACTACACAAATAAGCAAACAGCACAAAAGTTTGGTGATCAAACAAACATGATCGTTTGCTCGTCTCTTTGTGTAAACGTAACATGATTGTTTGCTTGACTCTGAACAAACAAATCAACAAGCAAGGTAAACAGTGATTTAATCAGATTTTCCCCTTCTAAATGTTATTGTTCTGTGCATAGATTCATTGTGGGTTCAAATAAAATGAAATGCAAAAAAAAAAAAAAAAACATAATATATATTTATATTATTATTAATTCCCCCCCCCTCCAAAATTTATGTAATTTATAACAGGCAGACACTCAATTAGATGATACAGTATACAGAAACAGATAGATACAATTAAACAGATAAACAACACAAATAAGATTGATCAAACAAACATGATTTTTTGCTTGTCTGTTTGTTTCTGCATAATTGTCTGTCTGATTATTTTTGTTGGTCTTTGTGTGTGATCGTCTAATTGAACAATTGTTTGCTCGACTCTAAACAAACAAACTTCAGTCACTGAATTCACTGAGTCATTGAATCATTCAAACCTCTTTTTAAATAATTCATTCAAATTAAAGATTTTTAAATAGACTGCAGCAATTAACATTTTGTCAGAACGCTTAAATTAAGTAAATTATGTTTTGTTTAGTTTAGTTGTCTATTCAGAATCTCTCTGTGTGATTGTCTGATTGAACAATCATTTGCTTGACTCTAAACAAATCAGTCTGATTCATTGTGGCGTTCAAGTAAAAAAATGCAATGCATTTTATTTTATTGCAATAAAAAAACATATACTGGTAACACTTTACAATAAGGTTCATTAGTTAACATTAGTCATTGTTTTAATTAACATGAACTAATCATGAGCAATAGATTTGTTACAGTATTTATAAAAATCCAGCTGTTCATTGTTCATGTTAGTCCACAGTGCATTAACTAACGTTAACAAGACTTTAATAATGTATTAGTAAATGTTGAAATTAACATGAACAAATATTAATATATGCTTTATACGTGCAGTTCATTATTAGTTCATGCTAACTAATGTAGTTAACTAATGAACCTTATTGTAATGTGTTTCCCATGTATTTTTATATTACAATTTTGTATTATTATTTAAAAAAACAACAGCACTCAATTAGATGATCAGAGATTTATTTGAGTATTTTTCAGAATGTGATGTATTTTCCTCGTGTCTTCTCCAGAACGGCCACATCTGTTGCTCAGTGGATCCCATGTGTCTTTAGTGGCTCGCCGCTCCTGTACAGTCTCACACGACCCTCCCCGAATTTATGCCAAATATGAAAGGTGTATAATATCAGACCGGAGGAGGCCATTTCTGCACAATCAAGGACTATAAACCCACCACGAGAACCGAAACACGAGCACCGGCATGACCACACTGGATGTTTAAAGAATAAAACATTCTTTCATTTTTATCTCTTTGATGATCACAGGATTGTAGAAACTTTAGCTAGTAAGTAAATCTTATCGTATTTCTCTTTTGCCTGGATATGGAAGTTTGACGCTATTTTTTTTTATTAGCTTTCTGTGTCTGTTTTATGTCTAGATTTTAAATTATTATATGGCTTGTTCATGTCTTACGGTGAATAAAATATCTCCATTTCCATTTATGGATGCGTTGACCTTTCACTTTCCCTAGCGGCGCGTTGCGTTTCGCTCAGCTAAAGCCGTCTGACGAGGTGATCAGCGAGTGTGCTAATTAAATACTGACCTTCTCTGCTACCTGAAACATCATCATTATCTCCAATCTCACAAGCCGCTTAACTATCCCAGCATGCACGCGTGACCGTCCCGTCAACTACGCTCACCCTTCAATCCAAACGCTTCCTCTTCCTGAATGTTTTGAATATTGCATGAATATTCAGCAGCGTCTCCAGTACGCATCAGAGCGAGCTCATGAATATTCAGCAGGTGACGAGGTCGTTTGGGAACAGGACTGCGCTTTCCTTCAGGTCACTGTGTGGAAGTGACACAGATATCAGGCAGCTTCTGTGAAAAACAGATCCGCTTTCCCAAACTCAAACTGCTAATGGCTAAAAACTCAAATAAATGATAATCACGTTTTTTTGCTAAGGTTTCATACATATTTAAAGAAAAGTTCCGTCGTTCCAAACCTGTCTGACTGAATAGTTATACTTGAGAATAATTGTGTGAGCTTGTGTCTGTGTTATCGTCTAATTGCTGCTCATTTGCTTGACTATAAACCAACATAAAAATGTATCAAGCCATGGCACACGAGAGTTTAAGTAAATGTACAAAAAGCCTTTATTTCATCATTACATACAAATTTGTTTAGCATATTTATATACTTTACTGTAAATATCTATTGTATTGTTGAATGCCTGAGCCTCAACCAAATGCATTTCAATGTACAAATTGTCTTTGACATTTGTATATATGACAAATAAATAAACAAATATATTTAATTCATGATGAAATAAATACTTTTTATATACATTTACTTAACCTCTCGAGTGCCTTGGCTTGATGCGTTTTTATGAGTCTAACTATTTCTACATCCAAAGAGCTCCGGGATACAGATTTTACACCCTTTAACGCTTTTTTGCACTTGTTTTAATAAACAAACATATTTGCTATACAATATACATGGCTTTATATGAGTATACTGTATGTATGCGGACAAAGCTGGATGTACTAAATATCCAACTTTACACATACAGCTTTGTGATAATATAATTCACATTTTGCAGCAATATAAACAATCAATGTGCTATAAAGTATATATTGCTTTATGTGAGTTGGAGTTGCACGATTAATTGTTAAAAGGTTGTGTTCTCGTTACTAAATGACAGTGATTCGGTGTATATTAAACCTTTGACAATCACAGCGAACATTCAGATCTGCATTCTGAGCCAGAGAAAGCTGTTTCCATGTATAGATACAGTATGAAACAATAATTTAAATGATCATAGAAGTACTGGGATAAAAGTTTATAGTTTGGCTATAAAAATAGATCAAAATAGAGCAAATCACAAACAAAGATTGTATCAATGACATCGTTACACCAGTAGGTGGCGACAAGTGGCTGTTATAAAAATTATTTGTCGTTGAATCATTCATTCAAAAAATTCGTTCAAAAATGTCGATTCATCCAGTAATGAAACAAGTGAAGTTCTTATGAGTGAGTCATTGAATCATTCAAACCGCTTTTAAAAAATGCATACAAATGAATTAAACATTGTTAAATAGACTGCAGAAATTAACATTTTGTCAGAACCATTAAACTAAGTAAATTACATGTTATTTTGTTTAGTTGTCTATTCAGAATCATGTGGAAATTGTGAAACAATCTCTATTTGAAACAAACAAACAAACAAACACAAAAAATAGTGATTCAGTTTATCCAGAATCATGCAGGTCTAATCTGAGTGTGTGTATATATATATATATACACATACACACTTTTCCTACTTTGTATATAGATCTTTGTGATGATATAAACAATCTAGTAATAGAATATTATAAGGTGCTATTCTGAACAATATCATTGAACTCTTACTTTTTCTGCCAGATGAACATATACTGTACATATAACAATATGTCAGAAATAGTAAGAGTGGTATGCCAGTAAGCGTAGACTGCAGGAAATGAACACTAAGTACTAA
This sequence comes from Meda fulgida, assembly GCA_030578275.1. Taxonomy (NCBI): domain Eukaryota; kingdom Metazoa; phylum Chordata; class Actinopteri; order Cypriniformes; family Leuciscidae; genus Meda; species Meda fulgida. The sequence goes on from CM060640.1 coordinate 25,282,888, forward strand.
GCAAACATATAAAGCCTGACGTTTTAAACACTCTGGGCTGCACGAAACATGATTAATCGTTTAAATTACAAGATAAAGATTTGAGGATAGAGATGGTCCACGATGTTAGCTGTTGTCCCATCTGTTCATTTGACAATCGTGTGCGTGATGGTTTATGAATGTTATGACCTGAAGCACAAGGTCCATCTTGAGGGAGATTCAATTCCCTGACCACGACTACACATGCCGGGGATATTCTTCTCTTATTGCAGCAATGAAAACATTTACGCTTTACAAAATAAAGGAGATACTGAAGCTGGAGCATTTATTAGCCGCTTCTTTATGTGCATAAATTGAAGTCATTATATGTGTTTTATAAGAAGCACTGGGTTGCAGATCCTCGTCCCACATGTATCTTCACCTGTGCCCTGCTGTTAAACTGCTCCTGAACACCATCTTCCAGGGGTCAGAGGTCATCAGAGGTCATCAGGCGGTGGGCAGATGTAGCTTCTGTCCTCCAGCGGGTCAACACCGAATGCTCTTCAAGTCGGAGAAATGCAGTTTCATTAAACCTCAGACTTAATACTCAAAACACTATCATCCTGCAAAAAATGATGTTCTTCCTCATTATTTAATAATTTTGATGAAAACTGTGTGTAACTGAGTTGTATACAAACATTTCAGCTTTTATTTGAGTGTAAATATTATACAGCAGTTGAATATAATAGCGCTGTTGGTATTTTAACCTCTAATTTTATAGTGTAACAATTGAGGCGGTTCCCTGCATAGTTTGCAGAATTATTTAGGAGAGTTTTTTTTTTCATCATCATTGCGAATAATCGGCTGATAAATTTTGTATCGGTGCATCTCTAATATTAAGTCCTGATTACTGAAAAAAACAAAAATTAAGTGACTTTATTCTTAAAACAAATACTTGACAATAGGGTCAGAAAAATAATCTTGTTTCCCTTTGAATTAAAATGATTTTTCTTGTTTTTAAGTATAAACAACTCCCTTATTTTTATTTTTTATATATATATTTGACTCATTTTGCATCAAGTACATGTATCTTGATTTAAGAATGTACTGGAAAACAAGACAGAAATGCTAAAGGAAGAACATCATTTTTTTTGCAGTGTAGACACATAAATAAAGATTTAATATGTCTTACCCAGCCACTTCACTGACATGAACATCAATACTAAACAGGTTTGTACTTCTTCTGTCCGTTCGATTTCCTGCCTAATGAAACTGAAGGTTTGGGTTTGATTATTCAATTATGGTTTACCAATCTGCCAAGAAAACAAGTCAACTAATTCAGTTTGACTGCATGATGTGAACAGATTTAGGCATGGAGCTTCAGCCATGTGACGTGCAATTCAATTCCTCCACAAAACACCAATCAATCACGTTGCTATTTTCCACGGTGGATTACATTCATGCACTGCTTGTTTCTCAGCAAAAGCTCGTATTGCTTGACCCCAGTGTTTCCTTTCGGGTCAGATGTGCTGATAGGGCTGTTTGTGTGGAGTACGCGCTCAGGGTTCGAGTTAGTCGAGGCCACAACACGAGCACTGAAGAGATGCTCAGGCGCAGTTTAAAGGGCAGTTCAGACTAAAATTGAGATTTATTCAACATTAAATCAATTCTAGATTTATTTTGTGGAACACAATTAACCCTCTGGTGAAGATTTTAACGTGTTGTTTTTTTGTGTGTGAAATTTTTTACTTAATCGGAATGGTCCGAAACTTGGTAAAGGTTTTGGCACTTGCTGTATGAACACACACAAAAAAACACGATCATGATTGGAGCAGGGTAAATGGTCCTGTGAAGAACAGTCACTTGAGCTCACGGTCAGAAATGAGCGCATTGTAAATGAATGAGTTTCCTCTAGTGGAAGCGTTCGGTACTGCAGCCACACACACTCTCACTCAACGCTCATTCACTGACACACCAACCTCAACTCTGGGACTTGTTTAGAGTTATGGCTTTGATTTTCTAGAAGTTTTAGAGTAAAACATGTTTTTGAACATATATATTTCACATAAAAAATGAAAATAGTTTTTTGTGCATTTTTCATAATACACCTACAATTCTGTTACTTTGTTAAGTTCACTTTTTAAAACTTTTTTCACTTCAGCAATAATCTGCCAAGTGTCGTCTTTGAAAAGAGATCAAACTTCAGTCTGAGCTCTAAAGCATTCAAAATTTACAGTTTAAGTTGGAAATTTAATTTGCACAAAAGTGAATAAATTGATTATAAATACAGCGTAAATACAATTTAGATTTTTTAAAAAAAATAAAAACATTATCAAACTTAAATATATTCATTTCATTGGCAAGAAAAGATTTGACCGACCCGCGAAGAGCCCTATATCATGGCTGTTCTTTCCCATGTAATGAAAGTCAAAGGGGATTTTGAATTGAGACACCAAACTTAATAGAAATGAAATATTTTCTAAATAATATTTGCCATATATTGATATTACTTTTTCACAGAATAAATCGGGTCCTTGCATGATTACGATCATATTTGGGGGTCTGTGTCCAACTAAGGACTCGTGAATCGTTCTGATATGCCTGTAATTCCTCAGGCATGAGCCACGGAGCTCAGAACCACAGAACCGGCTCGCCTCCGGTGTTCGGGACAGGGTTGGCAGAGCCATATGTGCCCAGCGTGCTTCTCTCTGGACGTGGCGCTCGGCCAGCGTAGGACTGAGGAATCCCAGCATGCACCGGCCTGATTCCAGCTGGCTCCTAAATGACCAATCTACTATCAGAGAGAAAACCCCGCCGCGACAGATGCTACGACCCACGGGGATCTGATATTACTGCTTCTGCTAGCTAACGCCCGTGCAGTGATGATGTCAGGATAGTGTTCTAGCACTTAGGAAGCTCATTGGCTACAGATGTCACTCGTGCGTGAGTGACAGCACTAAACCCCGCCCCCATTCAATGTCCTCAAGGCTGCGATTCAAAGTCCATTTCAAACCTGACAAAATACAGAATTACACAAAGTAAGACATTCAACTTGTACTAGCAAGTTAATGATAAACATACATATTTTAGCAAGTAAATGCTTAAGGGAGTCGAAGTTCCTATATTACATGCAAAAAAAAAACCCTGCTAGGCGATGCTTGCCGAGACAGGAGTGTAAAACATGTAAATGATCCACTGTTGATAATCGGACACCAGTAAATTCTAGTATTACATACAGTACACTCTTAAAAATAAAGGTTCCAAAATAGGGGTCATAGAAGAACCCTTTTGGTCCCCAAAAAACCTTTTAGTGAATCGTTCTAAAAATAATCTTTTTCTGAGATGATTTGGGCTCGTTCCACCTAGTGTCAGTTCAAACATCCAAAAGTCAATTTTTTATTAACTTTGTGATAAGGTGTGGCAAGATAAATAATCATTCTGTTAAATTTAATGTAATGGTTCTTTATCTGCATCATTGACTCCATAAAGAACTATTTTGTTCCACAAAAGTTTATTTATAGTGGAAAAAGGTTCTTTAGATTATTAATATGTTCAAAAATGGTTCTGTTTAGAACGATTCACTAAAAGGTTTTTTGGAAACCAAAATGGTTCTTCTGTGACCCCTATATTTTTAGGAGTGTAGCATTATTTATTAAATACAGTGTGGTTATATAGACTGTTTTGTTAAACAACAGCACAAGGTCCATTTCATGTGCATTTACAAATGTTTCAGAATGTATTCTCGCGTGGTTTGCTGGATTAGACCATGGACCAGTTGCATAAACACAGCCATTTTCTTAAAATTGTGTTTTAAGAACTAGCCTGACCTGATTGTATTGTATTTTCCAGAATATAAGTCGCGTTTTGTTCCTCATCTAGAACATGCTGTGACTTATATTTCAAAGTAACTTACATAATTCAATTAGCATCAAGCAGCAGAACATTTGGACTGAATGAGAGAGGAATGCGAGACCAAATTTATTTGTATTGAACATTTCTTCAATGGTGTCCAATGTTATTTTGCTTCCCAACATTCTTCAAAAACATCTTCTTTTGTGTTATTGTAGAAAACAGGTTTGGAACAACATGAGATGTAAATGACAGAACTTTCATTTTTGGGTCGACTGTTTCTTTAAAGTTATGACCTGTCTTAAAGTCCCCCTGTGGTGAAATCCAGCTTTAATGTTGTTTATGTGTCTATGTGGTGTTTTTAATATGCTTTAAGACACACATGTGTAAGTTCATAAGTCAACAGCATTGCTGAGTATTTTCTGCTTAAAACTGCAGTGAACCAAAAACAGTCTCAAAAACACGGTGTGAAATCGCTGGTGTTTCTGACGTCACAAACGACCTTGTAACCAATCAGATCAACGTGTGCTCGTCAACCAGTGGATCTCTGAGTGAGTGAGTGAGTGGAGGCGGGGCTCATTTGCATATTCATAGAACCGTGTATACTAAATGAGGCAAAGGTGTTGAGTTAGTCAAGCTATTTTAAGGCATGAAGAATTTGTTTTCAAGGAAAAAACGTTTAAATATATAATTTCAGTGATCAAAGATGAGTTTTAAGGGATAAAATGATTGACTATAGAAGGACTTTAAAGGGAAAAGACGACTAACCTGTAGTACTAGTCTAATGCAACAGGCCTCAGCTCTTTCCTCTAAAGATGGAGCCAAAAATGGATTGATTGCACACAAGGATGATGGTTTACTCTGGAAACGTTCTTCAGTTTTTCTCGTAATAAACAGTAAGTGTGTGATTTCTTATCAGCTTCTGAAGTCCGCGCTGAAGTTATCTTCAGTCTGCAGCCGCTGTGGAGCAAAAACTGTTGTATATTTATTTATCTCTCTCCACAAATGTGTAATATCGCTGTTAGAGCGTTAACGGGCTTTAGTCGTGTAGCGCCCATTAACGCGCTTCTCAAGGACGGGCTGATATTCTCTTGACTTTCCCTGCAGCACGCGTGATAAAAATGGACATTTTCTCTCTCTCTGGAAAACCTAATCGAACGGAAGGAGACTGGGAAATTAAGGCTCGTGGGTTTTCTCTGAAAGAAACTTTGACTGGCCTCGTACGGGGATTTGCCGTGTCGCTCCTGTCGCATGTCTAGCGATGACATTTATAAGATTCCCTTCGTCCTGAAACACTACAACTGACATGGTAACATTCCCAGTCGTGCCTCAGGACCCATCGTGATGGAAGTCTGACAGAGGAGGCTTCCCGTGTCTGTCAGCACACGTCTGAGCTCGAGTTCTCCCACATCTCGTCAGGCCTGACATGACAGGCGATGTGCTGGAAACCGCCTCGCCGAGCACGACTCAATGCAAGAGCTGAGGGTTTTACGCCAGATCTCAAGTTCACGGTGCAGATGAAGCCGACGAAGAACACTTACCACAGAATATACATCTCAATTTCAAGTGATATCCTCACTAACCATGTTTGCATGCACAGCATTGTCTATATTCTGGTTTAAAAACAAAAAGCTCAGAATATTATTTACTCTTATTTATGTTGTTCCAAACCAATGCTGTCCAGGGTTGCCATGTCTGCATAACAAAACTAGCCCAATGACAAATCAAAAATAGCCTAATGACCATAATCCAAAATGTCATTCCCATACCTAAAATATACATTTTAAAGTCAGTTACAAAAAAATGACAAAACAACAACTACTGTAGAGGTGTCAATATATCACAATACAAAAATGCATCAATATGTATCATGGATAGTGACAACATGTATTGTATAGTTCACCCAAAATAAAAATGTGTTAAAAAATGCAAGTTTTCAGAGTTTTAGTGTCAGTTCTACATTAAACTACTATATTGTTGAATATGATGTATAATAATGCAATGGGGGAATATCTGTGTGTCCTGATAATGTCTGATGTTCCCAGTAAAAGTTCCTACATTATTTTAAATATATCTAGTCAGTGACTGAGATCAAGCATATTCATCTGAAATAATTCTGTTTTCAGCTTCAGAATCATGAATATTGTTCTTCTGGCGTCTCTATAATCCTGTGCTTTGGGTTTCAGCAGCGAGTCCAACACTATTCATTTGCACACACAACGTAATAGAAAATTTTGCATTTGAATCAACAGTTAATTTTTTGTTAAGCTTTTTATTATATCTTGAATATCGCAATAATATCGTATCGTGAGTTCAGTATCGTGATATGAGGGTATCATTACACCCCTAAAATATTGTAGTGATCACAAAACTTAACATATAGCACATTCATCATTGGTAGAATATAAAATATTTCAATAAAAGCATTTCAGTCACATATTTATACACGGCCTGTCAAATTAGTCCAATTTTGCAGGAAAACGCAGATTTGGCAACCCTGATGTTTTTGTTATTTTCATACCAGATTTGGATCATTGTGAGTAGAATATGTATTTATTTGTATCATTTTGGTGTATAAAATGTATTTTTCTGTTCCATGAAAAACATGTTTACGATTAATCCAATATTAATAAGAATTTAGCTGTGCATGTAAATGAGGTGATTAAAATTAATCTTCATTCGCTCCATTAGCACAATTTCCCACACATCAAATGATTTCGTAACTGAAGAAAGCATTTTAGATGCACCTCTTTGTCTGTAAACAACACACAACTTTCGGCACAAATGCCTTATATTATTTGGCATATTATTGGCCTTTCTTCATGAGAAACACATGTGAGCTTCTAACAGGTTCATTTATGTCGTTTTCCCCTCTATCTTTTGCTTTGCTAATACAGTATTGCATGTCTGTCTGTGCACTGCAAATAAATCAATAGTTAATTTCTCTCTATAATCACGAATATTGAAAGTTAGGGGCGTACTTACAGTCAAGGATTTACCAGCGTGACACACTCAGGTTTTATCATCCACAACAACAACAAGTCAAGCGAGGTCCGGATTCCCGAAACAGGAGATTAGAATTGAGTTGTGTGGAGATTGAAAGCCGTACAAACGCAGCAAGAAATTTCAGGTTTACAGCTATTGTAAAGAAAAGATTGAGAATAATCATGTCAGAATGCAGCAACACTTAAAAAAAGCATTCGAAAAAAAAGCATAAAAAGAAATAATAGTGTCAGTTATTAAGTGAAATGTTTTCAAAGAAACTTCAGACGCTGAGAAAGGCCACATATGGAGCTGCATGCAGATTCTGAAAGCTGTGATAAATCACCTGTAGTGAAAAAATCCTTTTATAACCCTTGTGTTTTGACCTGTAATGGTGCCTAATGGCTGTTTACCCAATGTTCCTATAAATGGGTCTGATTGCCACTTTCTGCAGAACCGGTTCGACACCGGATGCAGGCCGGCCCTCGGGGGTTGCTTAGCAACAAGGTCACAGTGGACCGCCAGCAGTCGCCACTTTTGAAGCGTCTCGATACGAGAAGAACCATTTCCAACGATAACATGCAACCTGTGAAATAACATGGTACCTGCATGTCAAAAGAAGATCGTTTATTGATAACAGGGTTTGATTTACCATCCAAACATTTTAAAAGAAGAAAAAAAACACACCGGACGAACATGGTCAAAACAAGATCTCAAAACAACACAAGTATAAAAGACAAAGCAATCGGTTTTTGAGATGGCATTACTTTGGCTATATCAATCCAATTAGGTTTTCCAACACATGCATGTGAAGATATATTTGGTGGCACAGCAGTTTGGTGTTTAAATAACTGATAAATAGTTCAACAGATAATGATTAGACATGAAGCAACGTCCCACGCGCAGGTTTGTTCATGAAGGCACAGCTTTAGGTGTTCATTAAGTGTTTTCATGACCATCATGCCATGCGTTCACTGTGAGGACAGCATTTTATCCATGTAGGCACAGGCGAATCACATAAAAACACGTACAAAAAAAACAAACATCCAGCACCATAGACCAGCGTATTTGAGGGACGCTTTGAGGAACGTTTGAAAGTTTGAGTTCAGAAAGATGGTGGCATGTGCAACATCGCTGAAAATACTGATAAAAAAAATAGAAATCTCATGGAAGAGTTTCAAAAGTAGCCCATCAGTAGGGCTGCCCCCGACTTTCAGTCGACTAGAAATCGTTCATTTAAGCCATTCGTCAACTACTCGCACGTTTAATATTCATTTAATTACTTAAATATATACTGAGGAGAGTACTGAACCATAATGATCCTAATATATATATATATATATATATATATAGGCGTAATATATAGCATGTTCCACGCTCAAGAGCACACACAAAGCTTGACGCAAAACACCGTAATGATTATGAATGTGTCATAAATTAATTATTTATTAATAAAATAGTGCTTTTCTGAGTCAGTTGAAGTTTACGATGCTGACTCGCCATCTCCGCAATATATATATATATAGAGAGAGAGAAATGTACCTTTCATACGGATTACATGTATTTGTATTTTGTTTTTGTATTGAGTATTTGTTTTTGATATGAATTGGATCGTTTTAGAGCTGCACGATTAATCATTAAAAAAAAAATTGTGAGCTCGATTCAAAAACCCACACAATCTCATTCCTAAATGACAACGATTCACTAGTGTCTATTAAACCTTTCACAAAATCACACTGGAAAATTAAAATATGATATCTATCTAGACACAGTATCATTATTTCCATGTAACATATTCAAATGATCAAATAAGTACTTGAATAAAAGTTTAAATTTCGGATATAAACACTAAGGAAGCGATGGAAAAAATCACCTATTGAAAGTAACTTGGCGATTCAAATAACGATAGTGATCAAATAACGATTTCATCGTTACACCAGTAGGTGGCGACAAGCGACTGTTAAAAATGTATTTGTTATTGAATCATTCATTTAAGAGATTTGTTCAAAAACGCAGATTCATCCAGTAGTGAAACAAGTGAAGTATTTATAAGTGAGTCATTGAATCATTCACTCAAATAAAAAAAAAAACATTTTTAACATTTTAAAATAGACTGCAGCAATTAGCATTTTGTTCAGAACGTCTAGTAACTTGTATGTTAGTTTTCTCTTTAGTTGTCTGTTCAGAATCGTGATCTCTATTTGAAAGAAAAAAACAACAAAAAACACGTAATTCTCAATTTATCCAGAATCGTGCAGGTCGATGGATGATATGAGAACGATTGGATTTCCTGCCTGACAAACTGTAATTTCCACAACGACCCGCCGTTAATGATCTATCCCTCATTCGGTTTTTTTCTCCGACTAAAAAACGTAACTTTTACTTTTACACTTACTTTTAAGTGTTTTGGCCGTTCGTTTACACGACAACAGCGTTTTGGATGCCTTAAAAACAACAAAAAAACGTTCTCTCTGAAAACAATGACGTCATGCTCATGCGTATTACATGTTCAGTGTATAGTGTTTATCGCCACCTACTGGCCTGGCAGCAGAATACAGCAGTTTTAGTCATTTTCTCGTATCCGCGTGAATGGGGATCGACAATGGTGTTGTCTATACACGGAAAACTTAAAAGGAAAAACTTCTCCGTTTTAAGCACATCGTTGTCGTGTAAACGTACCCTAAGGAGGCGTGTCCACCAAAGCGTTTTAGCCAGCTGAAAACGCTAGGCGCTGTGGGCGCTTGAGCACGTTTTAGCAGCGCAGCATTTTTTTCAGTTGAGACACTTTGCTTTTTATGAGACGGAATATCTATGAAAGTGTTACTAGTATCTCATTTCACACATATTTTGTTTCTGTGTTGATTCTATAATAAAATGTCGATACAATGTAACGTATTTTCTCTTGTTTTAAATTATTTTGTTCCGTTATTATGCTTGTTGTCATCTGTTGACGTTGTACAAGCAGAATGTGGCGGTTGGTCGATGTGGTATTAGCCCCGCCCCTCCTCCACTGTGATTGGACGGTTGGGTAAAAAGTGACAGTGATGAGCGCTGCGTTTTCCTCAACTCTCGGCGACCTGTAAAAAACGCCGGGCGCTCAGCGTGAAAAAAACGCTCAGCGCCTCGTTACACTCATGGCGTTTAAAAAACGTGGCTCTCCCATTGAAAACAATTGGAAAAATATGCCAGCCGCGTGAAAACGCTTTGGTGGACACGGCCTTAGGCCTCTTCTCGTCGACTAACGTTTAGTTGGCTATTAGGGTGCAGCCCTTACCAATCAGCAACATACTTTGGAAGTTTGTTGGACAAACCCGACACCAAACAACATCAGCAAGTATTCCTGGAGTCGATCTGACCTTTGGCTGAGGTCACGGGGTCAGTTTCTTGACATCACCGCTGTCCTCATGGGCTTCACTCGGGTGCGTCTCCTGGGTCTCGCTTGAACACGGTGACATGGAGTTGTCCGATGACCCGAAATGATGAGTGTCAACCAAGAGCAACATGGGCGTCCCGCTTCTCTTAAACGCCTCGACTTCCTCCGGCGTGACTCCCAGATCGGAGCGCTTGATGCGCTCGTAGCTCTTGTCCGGGTTCTCCGGGAACGTCTCGCCACCTTGGAACCGTCCGAACAGCCAGATGAAGAACCCACAGAGCACGAAAGCCGCCAGACTCGGGATAAACGCCAGGCATTTCACGTCCAGACTGGATCCCACGTATCGGCTGTGAAGGAACATGTCCGTCTGGATGTACGTGCGGTTGGTGCGCGGGTCTATGTTAGCGGACCGCCATTCCCAGGTTAGCGTGCTCCGGTTGAAGTCCGACAGCGTCTCCGGATCCTCCACGGTGTAGATCTTCTCTCCTGGACCCACGTACTGACCGTATTCATAGGGTTTATAGAAGATCTGGTTCTTCCACATGTTGAGGTCCAGGATGAGGACCAGGAAGATGATTCCATAATTAAACCATTTACCTGGGATAAGAAAAGAGAGACAGTGGAACATCAGCGTGTTGGGAATTCATCCCAGTGTATTTGTGAGTCAGACTCATAGACTGTAAACCCGTATGTTTCTGAAGAGCATTTTTGAAGCCCAAAGTGGGCGGAGCCGGCCGTCGCCATCTTGGCCACGCGTCACTCCCGGATAAACGAACATGTTCAGAGAGGCGGATTAGCTGAGGTGGCGTGATGCTAACGCTAGCAGACAAACGGCTAGCAGTGACAGCAGCGGCAATCCACCTGTCACTCAAGTGGCCACGCCCTTAATTATGCAGAACTTTAAGGCTTAATATAATTTAAACGTATTAGTTAGAAAAATATTCACCCCCCTCACAGTCGTCATGAAGGACAAAATTAGCTTTATAGACCAAAACCACTTTTTGTACCAGGCTGTAACGTGCCTGAGTGTGTGTATGTGTGTGTGTGTGTGTGTGTGACAGTGTGTGTGTGTGTGACAAAATGTCCCCACAAGGAAAGTAAAACGTGAAATCACCTACATTGTGAGGACTAGCCAATGGTCCCCGTGAGGGAAATTGATTAAAAAACATAAAAAACAACGTAAAAATGCAGAATGTTTCCTGTGATGGGCAGGTTTAGGGTTAGTGTGTGTGTGATGGGCAGGTTTAGGGTTAGTGTGTGTGTGTGTGTGTGTGATGGGCAGGTTTAGGGTTAGTGTGTGTGTGTGTGTGTGTGATGGGCAGGTTTAGGGTTAGGGTTAGTGTGTGTGTGTGTGTGTGTATGAGTGTGTGATGGGTAGGTTTAGGGGTAGGGTTAGTGTAAGGGGATAGAATATACAGTTTGTACAGTATAAAAATCATCGTCTACGGAGAGTCCCCACAAAGATAGTGGACCAGACGTGTGTGAGTGTGTGTGTCTGTGAGTGAGTCTGTGAGTGTGTGTGTGTATGTGTATGTGTATGTGTGTGTGTGTGTGTGTGTGTTTGTGTGTGTGTGTGTGTGTGTGTGTGTGTGTGTGTGTGTGTGTGTGTGTGTGTGTGTGTGTGTGTGTGTGTGTGTGTGTGTCTGTGTGTGTGTGTGTGAGAGTGAGTGTGTGTGTGTATGTGTGACTGAGTGAGTGTGTGTGTGTGTGTGTCAAGAGAGAGACCGTAAGGTTGCCGCTTGGTCAGAGGGCTGC
>CM060640.1:25299804-25302304 GCA_030578275.1 Meda fulgida
GCAATCTTTCTTAATATGCTTTTGTTCAGTTGGCAAGGCTTAACATTTTTAATTTTTTTTAAAAAAATTTACCAGATGGTGCCATTTTCTCAGGTTTGGCAAATAAAGCAAATAGTCGCTTTCTGCGTATGCATATTATAGAGACAATTGGGTAAATTATGCAGGGATAATTGTGTGGGTGTGTGTGTTGGTATGGATGTCAGAGTGTGGTTTGTATGTGTGTAATAAAAATGTGTGTGTGTGTGTGCGCTTGTAATATTTGAGAAAAACTAATCCCAAATCCGACCGCCGTGTCCCAGAGAGTTTTACTGCATCTAACGGGGAAAATCTGTCCCACGCCCAAACACACTCTCACTGAAAGCTCAATTCATGAAATATCAAACACACTCTCACTGAAAGCTCAATTCATGAAATATCAAACACAAATGTGGAACATGACTTGTTTAGATGTATGGCTTTGATGTTTTACAAGTTTTAGAGTTCAACATGTTTAATAAAATATCAATTTGATATAAAATAATGTTTTTTTTTTTTACTTCAACAATAATAATCTGCAAGGGTCTTCTTTAATGAGACCAAACTTAAAGGGTTAGTTCGCCCATTTAAGACATGAAGTTGTATGTAGTCACCCTGGTCAGAGTTCTGGCCGCTGCAAGTTTTTCAATAAAGTACTCCCGGTTATTTTCCGGGGCCACGAAACTGTGCGTTTTTACGTGAAAAAATGATTTGCGTTTCAAAGCTTGATTAATTCACCACACAAAAAACACGGCAGTCAAAAGTCATACCTCAGTTTTAATGCGGCACTATTTTCTATCCATTTCTATCAATCCGCTGTTGATAGTGTTTACACAATCGATCGACAACAAGGTAAAAAATATTTAACTTAATTAAGTTTGCACAATAATGGCAGACAGGAAATAAGGAGTTGGCTGAAGTTCAGGAAGTAGTGCAGCTGTGCATAAAGCCAATTGTGTGTGTGTTCAATCGAATAGTTTTCTCAGCAAATTGTACAAATATACACTACCGTTCAAAAGTTTGGGGTCAATTTTTTTTTTTTTTTTTTAAAGAAATTAATACTTTTCTTCAGAAAGGACGCATGAAATTGATATAAAGTGACAGTAAAGACATTTATAATAATGCAAAATATGTATTTTTTTAATGAAATGCTTTTTTATTGAACTTTCAAAGAATCCTGAAAATGAATCACTGTTTGCACAAAAATAGGAAGCAGCACAACTGTTGTCAACTGTGATAATAATCATAAATGTTTCTTGAGCATCAGATCCTCATATTCTCCTGATTTCTGAAGGATCATGAGACACTGAAGACTGGAGTAATGATGCTGAAATACAGCTTTGATCACAGGAATAAATTACACTTTACTAGATATTCACATAGAAAACAGCTGATTTACATTATAATAATATTTCACAATATTACTGGGTTTGTTTTGTATTTTTAATCAATAAATGCAGCCTTGGTGAGCAGAAGAGACTTCTTTTAAAAACATAAAAAATCTTACCAACCCCAAACTTTTGAACGGTAGTTACCTATATACTGTTTTTATATTAGACATCTTTTCACGTGTTTTATAATGGAGTCTAAACACCAGCTTGTTTACCGTACAGTTCAGACATGGGATCATAAAGTTACAGAGCTTACCCGTGGTACTGGTACAGCCAAACTCTTTAAAATCTTTTTTTTCCCCTTTTCCTCCTTGGTTGGGGATGTAATCGTCTTCGCTGAAGTGAGCACTGCACACACGAACATCCTTTATTCGGGATATTGAGTAGCTGATGGTAACCAGCCAAAGCTGTCTCATCGATTAGGAAAACGATGGAATCTGAACTTTGATCCCGGCACATCCTTGTGGTCACAGCCAGGGAATTTACAAGTTCGCACCATTGTTAATTAAATATTTTTTACCTTGTTGTCGATCGATTGTGTAAACACTATGGAACAGCTGATCGTAACGTGCTCAGTGTTGACTTTGACAGCAGCGCAGATTGATAGAAATGGATAGAAAATAGGAGCGGGGGTTCAATCTTCAGCTGGCTGGCAGGAGCCGCCACTGGCATGTCACGTGACCCGTCAGTGGATGGCTGGCAGCTGCCAGTCTGAGCCTGGCATGTCACGTGACCCGTCAGTGGATGGCTGGCAGCTGCCAGTCTGAGCCTGCCATGTCACGTGACCCGTCAGTGGATGGCTGGCAGCTGCCAGTCTGAGCCTGGCATGTCACGTGACCCATCAGTGGATGGCTGGCAGCTGCCAGTCTGAGCCTGGCATGTCACGTGACCCGTCAGTGGATGGCTGGCAGCTGCCAGTCTGAGCCTGCCATGTCACGTGACCCGTCAGTGGATGGCTGGCAGCTGCCAGTCTGAGCCTGGCATGTCACGTGACCCGTCAGTGGATGGCTGGCAGCTGCCAGTCTGAGCCTGGCATGTCACGTGACCCGTCAGTGGCTGGCTAGTTGTCAGGCAGTCTGCAGTCGTGCAAGTTT
>CM060640.1:25307304-25324832 GCA_030578275.1 Meda fulgida
TGTGATGAGATGAAGGACTGAATTAATACGCCGTCGGTAATGTCTCGATTCTGCACTTTGAGACGCTCGTTCGCCCTTCGTCTTTCTCTTCGTTTTATCCCTCTCTTTCTCTCCTCCTCTCTTCTCTTTTGTTCATCGCTGCAGTTTGAACACAGGAATACTAATGTCCCGACACACACACACACACACGCACACACACACGCACACACACACGCACACACACACGCACACACACACACACACACACACACACACACACACACGCACACACGCACGCACACACACACACACACACACACGCGTGTCACTGAGAAAAGCACTTTGATGCCGGATGTTGTTGTCGGAAAGATGTTTGTTTCCTGCGTGTCCTTGAGTGAACTTGGGAAAAACTCGTTTTCATCGCCAGGATTGTCAATATTTTATAAAAGTGCTTATAGTTTACAGACGGTATAGAAAAACTGAAGTACATACAGTGTGTCAATCAACTTGAGTGACAGCTGTCAGTTTAAACGTCACTCTTGCGATGAGATTCCACATAGCTCCACTAAGCCTTTAAAGTCAACATGGGATCAAAAGAAGTTATTTACATATATTAAAACTACAAACAAATCACATATATAGGATCTCATTTAAAATTCATTTTCAAAATATAATAAATCAAAATGAATCATACGTATGCACATTTATAAAAAACTATGGTAACACATATTAATTTACACTGTAAAACATGATCATCAGTAAGGACAACATATGTTTTTACATTGCTTTAACTCATTCAAATAAGTTAAGCTATATTAACAAGTTATATTTTTTTAAAGTCACTTTAATGTAATTTAATTAGAAATGACTAAAACATTTGAATTAATTGTACTTAAAAAAGAATTAAGGCAGCAACTTTTTTTCTTAGTTAACAGTGATTAATACATTTTATTTAAACTGTTCAATGTTAGTTCATGTCCATTGAATAATATTAACAGACAACTTTTTATTTTAATAATTTATTAGTAATTAACATTATGATTAATAATTGCTTTAGAAGTAGATTTCATAGTTAGTTTATGTTAATGCTTATTGTGAAGCCTAACCAAATGTATTATACTGTATGTAAAATTATTTCACAGGTGAAAATAAAGTGTAAACGAGACAAAGCAATGCAACATTACTGGCTTCCAGTGTGAGTGAACATCATTTGAATCATATTTTTTCAAGCGTTATTAATTTCCCTGTTTGCGGTTGCAGCTGTGAGGAGGATATTATTGCTCTCTCTGTGTTACCGCAGTTTCTGGAGTTTGTTGGTTTCGGCGATCTCTAAAGTCACATTCCCTCTGGATTCAATTACCAACAAATAATTACAGAAACATTTGAGCGGCTCGTCAGACGCGGGAAGGTTCGTCAAGGTCAAGAATACTTATAAAACAGTTTCATGCTGCTTTACAGTTGCTACAGTCAACATCAAACCAAAATACACCCTTTTACTGTAGTATACATCACTGGTGTTACTTGAGAACGATTCATTGGTGCACAATATTTGCACTTTATTGACCTGATATTTAGTTGAATAATTTAACATGTTCAGTTATCTCTGATGTGGGCTAATGGTCACATGACATGCAGCTAAACTAATAAAATAACACAATTTGTGTACATAAAATAGTTTTACCTAGAATTTTATCGAGTTTACCTTGGTTAAAAAAAAAACATGGTAAAATCACTGAAATGCACAACTATAATTGGCATATTATGAAAAAATAAACCAATGACCACTAAATAATTACATTTAGAAACTAATTTTCAAATATTTTATATATAAATGTATAAAATAATTGTATTATAGCAGGTAAACAAATAAAATACCACACTTTTTGACTGTGATATCGTAGATAAAATTGTAGCCTTTTTCATTATTAAAAAAAATGATAATGTCACTATAATGCACAACTGTATTTGGCTTATTGATTTTATTAAATGGTGGCATGTTGAAATACACCAGTGTTCAACATTTATATATATATATATATATATATATATATATGTGTGTGTGTGTGTGTTTCAACGGGCATTTTCCTCATTAACACCGTTCAAATATATATATATATATTTATTTATATATAAATACTTAAATATATATAATTATTAAAATAAAATAATTACAATTATAGCAGGTAAAAAAATATATTTTTTGAATTTTGACTGTTTTTAAAATATGAATCTATTTCTTTCCTCCAATGTAATGAATAAATTAGCGTATCACAAGCTCGCAAACTCAGTTTGGGAAACCCTGAAAATCTGTCTTTGTAAATCTTTCATTAAAATACAAAGCTTTCTCCATCAAGCCGTTCAGCCATTGTCGGACAGAACGGCCACGTTTTACTCCACAAGTCGATCCCGATCAATTACGTTACGGAAGTAAAACAGGTTTTGAGTGTCGTTTCATGTGGACTTTAAACAGGTTGTAGTCTCACCATCCACGCGGTCACAAAATCCCCCATCCACGTCCCGACAGCAGCGATCTTCATCAAGCTCTCGTTCCGGATGCCCATGTACTCCGTCACCATGTGAGGACTGTGGACACACACACACACACACACACACACACACACACACACACACACACACACACACACACAAGTCAGTCTGATGTCACGAGATGTGGCGCTTCGCTTCTCCAAACGCGCTTATTCAACATGACATTCGCTGGATAAAGTGTTTTATTTATTTAGATTGATTTGAAAGAATTACAACTACAGTCAGGGGTGTACATCGAGTACTCAAAAAAAGACATAAAGAAACAGCGACTAACTTAACCCTTGTGCACGGTTGGATTTCTGTGCGCACCCTTTATGGAGCGTCAAATTCACCCTAATTGGATTCAATACAATTCCTCAAAAATCACACTATGAAAAACAACAAAGATTTAGATACAAACTGTAAACTTTTAATATCAACATTTGTAAAACATTACAAAAAAAAATATATCTGAAAATATGATTTATGAAAATGTTTTTTTAACCATTTTTTAAAACAGTTGTTTTGACAAAATTGGAAAATAAACAGTATAGTGACTTTTTTTGCATATACATTTTATGCTTTGAACATCATAACTGAACAATTAAATGTTGCTGTATAAAGAAAATGTCTAATTTTCCTAAGTTAACTTTCCCTAGTTCCCTAGTTTCATTCTTCACTCACAGGGAAGTGAGAAACCAAACATAAAAACATACATCAAATAAATGTTTTTTATTAATTTTTTGGCTCTGTGAAGCTGCCTTTGAAATCCGACATAAAAGTTTTGGTTAAAAGCTCGGTATTTAAGATATCTTGAATATTGAAATGAGAGCTTATTTTACTATCTGTGTCTGACAAAGATTTTCATCTGTAATTAGCTAATAATTCTGAACGCTGATTTTTGCTTTTTCAAGTGTGTTTGGATGGGGTTAGAGCACTTGTAGATACACTTGCACGTTAGAACTGGAGTTGAAGTGCCCTGACATACATTAAATACATGTTTTTATGTTGTGTCTGTACAGCTGCTTTTGAATGGCTGCCTATAGGGTCAGATTGACCCGCGAACATCACGAACGTAATAGTAATTTTGTTTGTATATGTCAAAACACATCAGCATGTTGAAACTTTGCATGCATGTTCATCATGATAAATGAGAAAAAGTCACAAAATATCAAGAAAAAAAACCAAAGGTTAACCAGTATTTTCAACAACTAGAAAATCTAAACGGGTCAAATTGACCCGCAACATAACAGTAAAGGTACAGTGAGTGATTTTTAGTGGTGAGGTTGTGAACTGCACCCAACAGAACAGGAAGTGATGTCGTCGTCTGAGACAGCAGAGAGCAGCCAGTTAAACAATGAGATTTCTTTACAAAGATAAATTAAGAAATTAGGTTTACTTAATTATTCAGTAAAACGACATGTCATTGCGAATATTATTATTACTTGTTCATCATTGTGTCAGTGTTTTATTCGCTGACTTTAGCAGCTTCTTTACACGAAGAACAACATAGTGACGAAACGCGTTTGTCCGTTCAGGGCCACCGTAGAAACATGTTGATGTAAAATGTTTACAGATCGAAACACACTTTGCAGCTTTCTTATTTTTCAAACCCAATATTGTGTTTAGGTATTGTTGAATTTCTGATCTTAAAATTCAGCACTTGTTTCCTCTAAATTTACATTTATGAATACTAAATGTAGCTAAGCGATTAATTAAGTAATATTCCTTATGATAAAATTTGTCATGAGAGAATAAAACACGTTTTTAAAGCACAGTTGAAAGCTGAGCATGATGAGCCTTAATAAAGGAACATTCAGCTTGTTTTTGGTTAGATTTCTGAGGACAACTCCAAAAATAAACGATAAAATGTTTCTGGATAAAGTGTTTCAGTAACACTACATGACACGTTAACGTCATCACAAACACAATTAAACTTCAGAGGCCTTTATAATGCATGCAGGGAACGAATCATGGCTTCCAGAAAATGATCCAAAAACACAGCCAGGCGTTCATATGTTGTGACAGCGAGCGAATGTAATCTTCTTACGCTGCGTTTATGCCGTCAGAAGTGTTTGCAGGCCTTGAACAGGTACACACTCGCTAATCTGTTTATGCACGTCAGTTTGTGGATTACAGACGGCGGGAAACGCTGAACAAGGCAAATTCTATTGTGGACAAATGACAAGCAGATTGGGGGTTTTTTTGGTCTTATTCTGAACCGCGTTACGGATAATAACGGCATTATTCTGTAAAGAAGATGTGTTAACAAGCTTTTCCTCATTAGTATCGTTCATCACAGGCCTATCGAAGACATTTTCACATTCACAGACTGTGTGATGACGCGTTTTAACGGACATCAGCATCATAAATCCTGCAAAGTTTTACAAATAAATATATACATTCTAATATATATATATATATATATATATACATACAGGATATTGCAATTGCAATATTGCAATTAGCATATTGTGATAAAGTTCATTATTTTCCATAATGTAATGATAAAAATGTAACTTTCATATATTTTAGATTCATTGCACACCAACTGAAATATTTCAGGTGTTTTATTGTTTTGATACTGATGATTTTGGCATACAGCTCATGAAAACCCCAAATTCCTGTCTCAAAAAATGAGCATATCATGAAAAGGTTCTCTAAACGAGCTATTAACCTAATCATCTGAATCAACTAATTTACTCTAAACACCTGCAAAAGATTCCTGAGGCTTTTAAAAACTCCCAGCCTGTTTCATTACTCAAAACCGCAATCATGGGTAAGACTGCCGACCTGACTGCTGTCCAGAAGGCCATCATTGACACCCTCAAGCAAGAGGGTAAGACACAGAAAGACATTTCTGAACAAATAGGCTGTTCCCAGAGTGCTGTATCAAGGCACCTCAGTGGGAAGTCTGTGGGAAGGAAAAAGTGTGGCAAAAAACGCTGCACCAGGAGAAGAGGTGACCGGACCCTGAGGAAGATTGTGGAGAAGGACCGATTCCAGACCTTGGGGGACCTGCGGAAGCAGTGGACTGAGTCTGGAGTAGAAACATCCAGAGCCACCGTGCACAGGCGTGTGCAGGAAATGGGCTACAGGTGCCGCATTCCCCAGGTCAAGACACTTTTGAAGCAGAAACAGCGGCAGAAGCGCCTGACCTGGGCTACAGAGAAGCAGCACTGGACTGTTGCTCAGTGGTTGCAGAGTCTGGAGGAAGACTGGGGAGAAGGAAATGCCAAAATGCCTGAAGTCCAGTGTCAAGTACCCACAGTCAGTGATGGTCTGGGGTGCCATGTCAGCTGCTGGTGTTGGTCCACTGTGTTTTATCAAGGGCAGGGTCAATGCAGCTAGCTATCAGGAGATTGTGGAGCACTTCATGCTTCCACCTGCTGAAAAGCTTTATGGAGATGACGACTTCATTTTTCAGCACGACCTGGCTCCTGCTCACAGTGCCAAAACCACTGGTAAATGGTTTACTGACCATGGTATTACTGTGCTCAATTGGCCTGCCATCTCTCCTGACCTGAACCCCATAGAGAATCTGTGGGATATTGTGAAGAGAAAGTTGAGAGACGCAAGACCCAACACTCTGGATGAGCTTAAGGCCGCTCTCGAAGCATCCTGGGCCTCCAGAACACCTCACCAGTGCCACAGGCTGATTGCCTCCATGCCACGCCGCACTGAAGCAGTCATTTCTGCAAAAGGATTCCCGACCAAGTATTGAGTGCATAACTGAACATAATTATTTGAAGGTTGACTTTTTTTGTATTAAAAACACTTATTTTATTGGTCGGATGAAATATGCTAATTTTTTTTAGATAGTAATTTTGGGTTTTCATGAGCTGTATGCCAAAATCATCAGTATTAAAACGATAAAAGACCTGAAATATTTCAGTTGGTGTGCAATGAATCTAAAATATATGAAAGTTTAATTTTTATCATATCATCATGGAAAATAATTAACTTTATCACAATATGCTAATTTTTTGAGAAGGACCTGTATATATATATTTAGAATGTATGTACATTTATAACACTTTGTATTACATTACCTTTTGCATCAAATTTCAAAAAATAAATAAAAACGCTGCTGTGAGTTTGTTAACAGCGGTAAAGAATAGTGATAGATTTACCACATAAACGGTAAAAAAAAGAAAAAAAAAGATACGGCCCATTACAGCCATAGACATAATAAATACAGACGCCCCATTGGCCGCTTTGGAGCGTTGCTGCGATACGTCAACTTGTCCGCCATTTTGCGGAGGGCAAGACTGTGCTGAGAACAAATGCAAGTAAACGGGTGAGCTGCGGTTTTCCGGGATTAAAACAATAATAACGTTTACATTTATCAGCCGATTTCAGTAGTTTGCACGTGGTGTACGTTACTATTACTAATTATATAATTACCAAATACAACCATTGATATGGCGGCGCCATTGACGTCCGCTCCAGCAGCCAATAGGGTGTCTATGTATTTATTATGTCTATGATTACAGCATACTTAATGCAGTTCGTTAAAAGAACGGTAAAGTTGACATCTTTCTCTCTTCTGACTTCCATTATCAATCCCTCTTTTTTTTCCTCTTCTTGGAGAGTTTTTCTTTCGCTATTTGAGCAAATTTGAACACGAAAAATATGTTTAATATGCTTTCAAGTTTCCCCAACGGTGACGACTTCCGCTTCTGATAAACCCGGAAATATATACATATATATTTCTCATTTCAGTTAAAGGTTATTTTATTAAATTTGCATAGGTATTGCATAACCTTTCCAGATCATCCTGTAAACTAGTCAAGAGCAAGTGATTAACAAGCTTGCATCCTATGCACGTTCATGGCTCACTAATCTACAACTAATCTGTAAAGCAAACGAACGCTTGACCCGCTGTCATTACTGTCCCATAATGCGTGAGATTGAATCTGTATTCTGTGCGTTAGAGCGCATGTCCAAATCACCTTCTCCCCGCTCACGACGAAGCCGCTTTGATTAGAACGAAGATTTATTGGCGCATTAAGTCAGTTTCACACACCCTGAGGCTGTGGACCGGCCAGCCTGGCCTCGAGTCCGCTGGGAGTCGTTCAGCAAGGGCATCGAGCCGATCGATCATACAGGAAGATGCTCACGGGTGTGTGTGTGTGTGTGTGTGTGTGTAACAGAGCAACTAGTTTAGGTTGGTGTGGTTTTACAGTATTACATGTAGGGGAATGGTGGGATATGGCTGAGGCGCGCACACACACACACACACACATACACGTCTATATTACTAACAGGGGACTATCGCTCTACACTGGCCAAGAGGGGACTAGTGTTTCTAGTCATTTTGAAGAAACAAAAATGACATACAAAATTTTCTTTTAAGGTCTTTTTTCATAATATAACTTTAAATATGCATTTTTTTATTTTTAAAAAAACATGCCAAGTGGGGACCTGAACGATGTCTACCTTACCAACAGGGGACTCCCATAGACTGCAATGGAACTGTGTGTGTGTGTGTGTGAAGAGTGAAGTCGGTCTTCATTATGTAACTTTATATATATATATTATATATATATAATGTTTATATATTAGATATGTAATCTGTAATTATATAATGTTTACACAGGCATCACACACACACAAACACACACATTTCTATATTACTAAAAGAGCACTGTCGCTCTACACTGGCCAAGTGGGGACTTTCATAGCCTACAATGGAACCGTGTGTGTGTGAACAGTGAACTCCGTCTTCATTGTGTAATATTGCATATTGTGATATGCATATTGTAATCTCTGATGACTGTGTGAACATACATATATATATGCCTGTATGTGTTAATACAGGCATCAGAGATCACAATATGCACAGATAAACATATTCAATATACAATTAAAAAAGAATGACCAAACCATCAGTTATCAAAAATTAAAAAAAATGCAATTTTTGAGGAAAGACCATTTGAATCTGTTTTTCATTCAACGGGGTAAAAAATACCGACGGCAACAGTTCAAAAGCAGAGGCGAGAAGATGCTTCTTATCATTCATAATATTATTTCTCTTATTTAATGCTCTCTCTTCATAGATACTTTCTATTCTGGTTATGCAGTCCCTAACAATTTTTTTTGCCATTGTTATGTGCCATTGTACAAACACACACATTTCTATATTACTAACAGAGCACTGTCGCTCTACACTGGCCAAGTGGGGACCTGAACGATGTTTACCTATCCAACAGGGGACTCCCATAGCCTACAATGGAACTGTGTGTGTGTGTGTGAACAGTGAAGTCTGTCTTCATTATGTAACTTTTATATATGTAACTTTTATATACATTATATATATAAATTATATATATATGTATATATGTGTGTGTGTGTGTGTGTGTTCACACAGGCATCAGAAATCACAATATGCATAGATAAAAATATACAATATACAATTAAAGAAAAATGACCCCATCAGTTATCCAAAAAAATATTGCTTGAGGAAAGACCATTTAAATCTACAACGGGGTAAAAAATACCGACGGCAACAGTTCAAAAGCAGAGGCGAGAAGATGCCTCTTATCAATCATAATATTATTTTTCTTCTTTAACGCTCTCTCTTCATAGATACTTTCTATTCTTGGTTATGCAGTCCCTAACAATTTTTTTGCCATTGTTATGTGCCATTGTACACACACACATTAATTTCTATATTACTAACAGAGCACTGTCGCTCTACACTGGCCAAGTGGGGACCTGAACGATGTTTACCTATCCAACAGGGGACTCCCATAGCCTACAATGGAACTGTGTGTGTGTGTGTGTGTGTGAACAGTGAAGTCTGTCTTCATTATGTAACTTTTATATATATATATATATATAATATATATATAATGTTTATATATTATATATGTAATATGTAATTATATAATGTTTACACAGGCATCAGACACACACAAACACACACATTTCTATATTACTAACAGAGCACTGTCGCTCTACACTGGCCAAGTGGGGACCTGAACGATGTTTACCTATAAAACAGGGGACTCCCATAGCCTACAATGGAACTGTGTAACTTGTGTGTATATATATATATATATATATATATATATATATATATATATATATATGTATATGTATATGTGTGTGTGTGTGTGTTCATACAGGCATCAGAGATCACAATATGCATAGATAAACATATACAATATACAATTAAAAAAGAATGACCAAACCATCAGTTATCAAAAATTTAAAAAATTAGAATTTTTTGAGGAAAGACCATTTGAATCTTTTTTTTAATGGGGTAAAAAATACCGATGGCAACAGTTCAAAAGCAGAGGCTCTTATCATTCATATTATTATTTTTCTTCTTTAACGGTCTCTCTTCATAGATACTTTATATGCTTGGTTATGCAGTCCGTTTAGGGTTCATGGGATAAATCAAACAGAGATAGCTCTTTAAGGTAACAATTTCAGGTCACTACTTTATACAGTCAATAATGATTATATTAATCAAAATGAACTTCGCGTCCCCAGTTGGATGGTAAAGAGCGACACCAGTTCTTCTGCTTTGTACATTTCTTGCCATCACAAAAACACGGTAAAGATTTTGGAGGTCAATCTCAAAATGTTCTGTTGACTTGCTGCACTGAACAATTTTACTTCATTCAGTTGAAATATATGAAGTAGAGATGTTCATTTAACATTTTGTTTTCTGACTGACAGCTGATGCTTGTTAACCAGTCATCAGCAGTTAACTGACATTATTTTAAGGTTAGATTAGAATTAAATGTAATTAGAAAAGATAAGTGTCTGTGACCCATTCAAATACCTCAAAAATGTAGATTTACATGTGCAAATAGCAGCATAAACAACAGAACATGAGGATTCACACACACCGTCACATCAAGCACCCGCAGTGCTTCTGTGAACACAGTCAACCAGAATAAAAGTGTATATATAACTGTATATATATATATATTAGTGCTGTCAGTTTAACGCGTTATTAACGGCGTTACCGCAAACACATTTTAACGGCGTCAATTTTTTTAGCGCGAGATTAACGCTCTTTTTGGCCTAGCAAACATTGTAGTTTTTTCACATGCTGTTGCAACAACTGGTAACGTTAGAAAAACTACAACATCACACCGGATAGCTAGACCGGAAACAAAACAAAACGCGGGACTAGATTTGATGGCCGAGCGCGGGCGGTAATGCACTCACTCTGTGTGTGCGGGTACGGGAGAATACAACGATTCGGGACTCCCACAAACTAGAAAAATCTATGAATAAAACATAAAAACTAATACATTTTTATTCTTATGTTGCAGAAAAGCAACAAGAACAACTAAAACAAAATAGAAACGATTTACAGGCCAGAGTTACTTTTTATAACATGTTTGCAGCGTTGAGCGATGTAGCCAATCACAGACATGTGTTGATTTCTTAAACGCAATGGCCAATCAGATGCATTTAAAATAGACTCCCCTCACTGCTCAAAACTGACTTTTTGTTCAGTGCTGAATTCTGTATACTGGCAAATCCTCTAATTAAAACAAACAAAGTGTATATATTCTGAAAGATTCATTGTGCAGTCAGCTTCATTGATAATAACAGAGATGTGTGAGATTGCGATGAACTGATGTCAGCTTTTTAGGAATTTTTAAAGGATTGCACTTTGTGCGCATTCAGTCATCCCAAACCATGCACTCAGTAGCCTGCTTGCTTTTCTATTATAACAGTGGTTTGTGTGTTAATGCTTTAATAACAAATAATTGATCAGGAGCATTTATGCTGATGTGTATGGTGGCGACACGTAGGCGAAGTAGCCTACAAATAAAGTCTATTTGCGGGCGGGAGCGGGACAAAAATGTTGCGGGCGGGAGAAAGTAACATAGAAAGTAGTTGAGAATGTCAGTTATAACGACCCACGTATTAAAAAGAAATGGACGGTTTTAAATCGGGCTCGGGACGGGCTCATAATTACAGTAAATGTGTCGGGCCGGGCTCGGACACAATGCGCACGGGCTCGGGTCGGCTTGATTTTTTGGGCCCGATCTAAGCTCTACAATGGATGACTTCAGACAGAAGCACATGGATACCACAGCTAAGAACAAACTTACTGCTGATCCACTTTTCCTTGTTGATAAGAGCATTCAAATTAGAAAAAATGATGGGACAAATAGAAATCAAGGGACATTTAGAATAGATAAAAATGTGCGATTAATCGCGAGTTAACTATGGCATTAATGCGATTAATCGCGATTAAATATTTGAATCGTTTGACAGCACTAATATATATATATATTTACACAACATTATTTTCAACTGAAAATTGTAAGCTTTTCATGTGTTTTGGCCGCTCATTTACACGAAAATGCCATTTTGGAGGCCTAACAATGCAAACTTTCCAACCCGATCACACTAAATGCGTCTCTGCTTAGAAATCTTGGCTTGCTCAAAACTTTTTGTCTTTAAATGAAGTCAAAACTGAGGTGATAGTTTTCGGCCCCACTGATAATTTTAATACCACCAGCATCGATTTGAGGAGCTTCTCTGCATTCAGATCTACGTATGACAAACAAATATCTTCGGTAATTGGATCTAGTTTCTATCAACTCCATCTTTTGTATCAAATTAAACACTTCCTATCTGACAAAACTCTAGAGATGTGTTCATGCTTTTATTACTTCCCGTTTAGACTACTGCAACTCATTGTATTGCGGTATTTCCAAGTCACAAATCGCTCGCCTTCAACTGGTCCAAAATGCTGCAGCAAGATTTATTCGCAAAAGTCCTAAATATGATCACATGATGATAATGATACATTTTATTTATATTGCGCTTTTCTCCAACCCAAAACGATACAAAAACAATACACAGTACCAATATATATATATATATATATATATATATATATATATATATAAAGAGATTAAAAATTGTAACATTACAAAATTTAATGACAGTACATTTCAAATACCTAACAATGGTACATTAAGTGGTTTTGTTCAAGTCAAAATATTACTTAACATTAATGAACCAACCTACATACAATAAAACTACATTTTTGGGGGGGGGTTAAATCAAGCAGAAATATCACTTCAATGTAACAATTGCAGGTCACTACACAAGTTAAACTGTACATGATCTCGACTCTAGATAAATGAAATGCAATCGCAGCAGTAAGTCAGGGGAATGCTTAGATTTATTTCTTTGGTTTCAATTTTGAACATGTTGCAGTTCTTTTTAAAAAGGTATACATTTTGACATAATTATAAAATGATATAACATGATTTGATACTGTATATTAGCAGAAATTACACATTTTTCACTTCAGCAACAAAGTGGAGACCCTCTTTTCTGTAATGAAAGACCAATCTTATGGGTTGTGGTCTCTCAGACATTGGCCAATATCAGTAAAAAAAAAAAAAAACACTGTTTCCCCTTAGGGCTTAAATGAACCAGATTTTTTTTACATCCTTACACTTTTAGACAGGTGATGCTTGCAACCCGACCATAATCCATTAGCCGACAAGATTAGAATGTTATATTCTAATTAAATTAGAATGTATGTATTTCTCAATACTTATCACTGTTTTAAAAGCTCTTCACTCCGTTGTCTTAACCAACTTTCAGCTTCACTGCAGTAAATTTCACATTCAAAACGCATTAAAACTACCAAAACACATCATTCATGTCTCAAAAGAAGTCATTCTTTCAGAACACTAGTAAAGGTTTTACCCAACAAACAAAATTAAAAATACAAATCAAAAAACACAAACAACAGGCAGTAATATGCACTATTTTCTGCTGTTCAGAATTCAAGGCAGTTTATTTTACATGGTTCATGTTTACATTAATGTACAAAATTATTTCCTTTTGTATAGATGGCGATGAAAATGAAAGACTAAGACTAGTGTAGGTGTTTAGTTACATCTTAATTGTTCTGATAGGTTTTTTTTTAGATTCAGAATATATTTCAATGTGGTATACGGTATAAAAATATTGCAAATTTCAGTCTTATTCATTTTTGTTTGAGTTGAAATGTTTTTAACCTTAAATATAACAGTCTTGGAAATAATATGTAAGCATGTGCAAATTGGCCTGTACAGTAAATCAAGTTCTGCTGGTCTTTGTGTTTAAGTGAGAAATGAATTCATGTAAATTGAAAGATCTCAGTTTAGCCGGACACTGATCTTGTGATCACTGTGTGAAGAGTTTCATGGTATTAATTCATCTTGAGAAGGTATTAATCTTTCAGTTTAAACACAAATGTGTACTGTAATGTAAACATTGACCATGTAACATAAAATGCTGTGAATTCGGAACAACAGAAAACAGCAGAAATATTTTATAAGGCTCCAGTTATTTGTGTTTTTTGTATTTTATGAGTGACAAAGTGTGTTTGTTGGGTGAGCTTTACTAGTGTTCTGGAAGAACTGTATTAGCAGCTGTAAATGGATATTCTGACATAGGTAGTTTCATGTGTATGTAGACTCTTGTGTGTGGATTGAGTCGCTGCACATCCCCCCACACGCAATTTACATCTCAATACTTGAAGGTGTGTGTGTGTGTGTGTGTGTCATGGAGAAACCGGCCTAAAGATCTCACAACTCTAACAATACAGTTACCAATGTCCAAGAATCTGTGGAACTTCTCAAATAAACTACAATAAACTAGAGAAAACGCTGGGATTTACTCTGACAAATTAAATTACAGGTTTTTACAGTCGCTAGGACACATTTCTCAATATTTAGGTACATTTTCAAAACTCTTCACTCAGTTCTTCATTTCACATTCAAAATGCACTGACACTTCCTTCATGTCTCAAATCCCAACTCAATCTTCCAGAACACTAGTAAAGGTTTCACCCAACAAACACACTTTGTCACTCATAAAACAGAAAAAACACAAACAACAGGAGCATTACACAATATTTTCTTTTGCAAATTGCTTTTACAAAACAAGAATGGCACTACTCAACTGTTTTTAATTCACTGCAGTTTAATATTCGATTTTAGAATCAGAATATTTATTTCAATATGATATTACTGTGGAAATGTTGCAAATCTCGGTCTTATCATTTTTTGTTGTTAGGTTTTGAAAATAAGTTTAACAGTTTTAAAAAGAGTATGTAAACGTGCAAATTATCCTGTATAGAACATAAAATTCTCTTTTTTTGTAAACTCTCTTCACACAGTGATCACACCATCCGTCTATATGAGCTAAACTGTGGATCAGTGCTTTGAACAATGTCATCGGATGGATTTTGTTCCATTTACATGAATTATTTTCTCTCTTAAACACAAACACTTACAGAATTTAATGTTCTATACAGGATAATTTGCACGTTTACATTCTCTTTTTAAAACTGTTAAACTTATTTTCAAAACCTAACAACAAAAAATGAAAAGACCGAGATTTGCAACATTTCCACAGTAATATCATATTGAAATAAATATTCTGATTCTAAAATCGAATATTAAACTGCAGTGAATTAAAAACAGTTGAGTAGTGCCATTCTAGTTTTGTAAAAGCAATTTGCAAAAGAAAATATTGTGTAATGCTCCTGTTGTTTGTGTTTTTTCTGTTTTATGAGTGACAAAGTGTGTTTGTTGGGTGAAACCTTTACTAGTGTTCTGGAAGATTGAGTTGGGATATGAGACATGAAGGAAGTGTCAGTGCATTTTGAATGTGAAATGAAGAACTGAGTGAAGAGTTTTGAAAATATACCTAAATATTGAGAAATGTGTCCTAGCGACTGTAAAAACCTGTAATTTAATTTGTCAGAGTAAATCCCAGCGTTTTCTCTAGTTTATTGTAGTTTATTTGAGAAGTTCCACAGATTCTTGGACATTGGTAACTGTATTGTTAGAGTTGTGAGATCTTTAGGCCGGTTTCTCCATGACACACACACACACACACACACCTTCAAGTATTGAGATGTAAATTGCGTGTGGGGGGATGTGCAGCGACTCAATCCACACACAAGAGTCTACATACACATGAAACTACCTATGTCAGAATATCCATTTACAGCTGCTAATACAGTTCTTCCAGAACACTAGTAAAGCTCACCCAACAAACACACTTTGTCACTCATAAAATACAAAAAACACAAATAACTGGAGCCTTATAAAATATTTCTGCTGTTTTCTGTTGTTCCGAATTCACAGCATTTTATGTTACATGGTCAATGTTTACATTACAGTACACATTTGTGTTTAAACTGAAAGATTAATACCTTCTCAAGATTAATTAATACCATGAAACTCTTCACACAGTGATCACAAGATCAGTGTCCGGCTAAACTGAGATCTTTCAATTTACATGAATTCATTTCTCACTTAAACACAAAGACCAGCAGAACTTGATTTACTGTACAGGCCAATTTGCACATGCTTACATATTATTTCCAAGACTGTTATATTTAAGTTAAAAACATTTCAACTCAAACAAAAATGAATAAGACTGAAATTTGCAATATTTTTATACCGTATACCACATTGAAATATATTCTGAATCTAAAAAAAACCTATCAGAACAATTAAGATGTAACTAAACACCTACACTAGTCTTAGTCTTTCATTTTCATCGCCATCTATACAAAAGGAAATAATTGTGTACATTAATGTAAACATGAACCATGTAAAATAAACTGCCTTGAATTCTGAACAGCAGAAAATAGTGCATATTACTGCCTGTTGTTTGTGTTTTTTGATTTGTATTTTTAATTTTGTTTGTTGGGTGAAACCTTTACTAGTGTTCTGAAAGAATGACTTATTTTGAGACATGAATGATGTGTTTTGGTAGTTTTAATGCGTTTTGAATGTGAAATTTACTGCAGTGAAGCTGAAAGTTGGTTAAGACAACGGAGTGAAGAGCTTTTAAAACAGTGATAAGTATTGAGAAATACATACATTCTAATTTAATTAGAATATAACATTCTAATCTTGTCGGCTAATGGATTATGGTCGGGTTGCAAGCATCACCTGTCTAAAAGTGTAAGGATGTAAAAAAAATCTGGTTCATTTAAGCCCTAAGGGAAACAATGTTTTTTTTTTTTTACTGATATTGGCCAATGTCTGAGAGACCACAACCCATAAGATTGGTCTTTCATTACAGAAAAGAGGGTCTCCACTTTGTTGCTGAAGTGAAAAATGTGTAATTTCTGCTAATATACAGTATCAAATCATATTATATCATTTTATAATTATGTCAAAATGTATACCTTTTTAAAAAGAACTGCAACATGTTCAAAATTGAAACCAAAGAAATAAATATAAGCATTCCCCTGACTTACTGCTGCGATTGCATTTCATTTATCTAGAGTCTAGATCATGTACAGTTTAACTTGTGTAGTGACCTGCAATTGTTACATTGAAGTGATATTTCTGCTTGATTTAACCCCCCCCAAAAATGTAGTTTTATTGTATGTAGGTTGGTTCATTAATGTTAAGTAATATTTTGACTTGAACAAAACCACTTCATGTACCATTTTTAGGTATTTGAAATGTACTGTCATTAAATTTTGTAATGTTACAATTTTTAATCTCTTTATATATATATATATATATATATATATTGGTACTGTGTATTGTTTTTGTATCGTTTTGGGTTGGAGAAAAGCGCAATATAAATAAAATGTATCATTATCATCATGTGATCATATTTAGGACTTTTGCGAATAAATCTTGCTGCAGCATTTTGGACCAGTTGAAGGCGAGCGATTTGTGACTTGGAAATACCGCAATACAATGAGTTGCAGTAGTCTAAACGGGAAGTAATAAAAGCATGAACACATCTCTAGAGTTTTGTCAGATAGGAAGTGTTTAATTTGATACAAAAGACGGAGTTGATAGAAACTAGATCCAATTACCGAAGATATTTGTTTGTCATGCGTAGATCTGAATGCAGAGAAGCTCCTCAAATCGATGCTGGTGGTATTAAAATTATCAGTGGGGCCGAAAACTATCACCTCAGTTTTGACTTCATTTAAAGACAAAAAGTTTTGAGCAAGCCAAGATTTCTAAGCAGAGACGCATTTAGTGTGA
>CM060640.1:25327832-25342832 GCA_030578275.1 Meda fulgida
TTTCACTGAGCAAGAAGTCTTTAGGCTGAAGAAAATTGTCCAGAAGTTAAAATTAAATTTATTGAATGATGATTTTGAATCAATCTAGTTTCTTTTCTTTTTTTGTGAAGTTTTTGTTATTGGTTTGCTCATATTACTTTTTTATGAGTAGAATAAGATTGGGCACACTTAATTTAAATGGTGCACGAGACAGCAACAAAAGAGCAATGCTTTATGAACTGACTAGACAAAAGAAAATTGATGTAATGCTGGTCCAAGAAACTCATAGTGATGGCTTTAATGAGAATGAATGGCTAATGGAATGGGATGGGCCGATTATTTTAAGCCACAAAAGTCACTGTAGTGGTGGCTTAGCTGTACTTTTTAAGAAAAACTTTAAACCAATTTCATATGAGGTAGAACATGTTGTTGAGGGACATCTATTGAAAATAACAGCAAAATTTGAAAAAATGTTTTTAGTTTTTATAAATGTGTATGCTCCTGTTGTTGGTCCTGAAAGGGTTGTTCTTTTTGATAAATTAAGTAATATTTTGTCAAACTGTAAAGAGGAAGAGTTCATATTTGTTGGAGGGGATTTTAACTGTACAGCAAATGATGGAATGGATAGGAATCATAGAGAGCCACATCTAGCTTCTCAACATGCTATAAGAAAGCTTATAGAAGAACATGATTTGTGTGATATATGGAGAACTCTATATAAAGAACAAAGGCAGTACACATGGGCGCACACAAGAGAAAATTATATTTCTATGGCTAGATTGGATAGATTCTATTGTTTTAAGTACCAGTTTAATGTTATTAAGAAATGTGAGATTTTGCCTTGTGGGTTTTCTGATCACAGTCTAGTAATCTGTAGTGTTTTCATCACTAATATAAAGCCTAAGAGTGCCTATTGGCACTTTAATACCTCTTTGTTACAAGACCATTTTTTTAAGGATGTTTTTATTTATTTTTGGAAACAGTTCAGTTCCAGGAAAAAAGATTTTTCATCCCTACAACAATGGTGGGATCATGGGAAAAAAGAAATACAGCAACTGTGTCGTCAGTACACTCTCAACGTATCCAAGGACATTTCCCAATCTATGAAAACCTTAGAGATTGAAATAGTGGAACTTCAGAATTTGGTCGAGTCCACAGGAAATCGAGGACATATTGAGCTCCTCAAAGTTAAAAGAAGGACTCTAGATAACCTGTTAGGCATCAGGGCACAGGGAGCATTGATCCGGTCACGTTTTCAGAGTGCGGTAGAGATGGATGGCCCAACTAATTTCTTCTTCGGTTTGGAGAAAAAGAATGGTCAAAGCAGAATTATACATTCTTTATACTCATTGGAGGGTATAGAAGTGGTGGAGCCTAAGGAAATCAGAAAAAGAGCTGTATTATTTTATTCTGAGCTTTATAAAAGTGAACATACAGAGGAAGATGAGCTGGCCAACTCTTTTTATATGGGTTTGCCTAAAGTTCCAGATGAGACCAATTCTTGGCTTGAGAGGCCGCTTTCAGCAGCTGAACTGCATGTTGCTCTGCGGAGCATGGATTGTGGTAAGGCCCCGGGAATTGATGGTCTACCAGTCGAGTTTTATAAAACGTTTTGGTCAGTGTTGGGGGGTGATTTGCTGGCTGTGCTCAACGATAGTCTGGCCCGAGGCTTGCTACCTTTGAGCTGCAGGA
The DNA here is from genome assembly GCA_030578275.1 of Meda fulgida. Classification (NCBI taxonomy): domain Eukaryota; kingdom Metazoa; phylum Chordata; class Actinopteri; order Cypriniformes; family Leuciscidae; genus Meda; species Meda fulgida. The sequence continues at coordinate 25,329,504 of CM060640.1, forward strand.
GGGCAGTCATTACCCTTTTACCCAAAAAAGGTGATTTAAAAGAAATAAAGAACTGGCGCCCTGTTTCACTTTTATGCTCTGATTTAAAGCTCTTTTCCAAAGCTTTGGCCATTAGATTGAGGGAGGTAGTTGGGCAGGTTATTCATCGTGATCAAACTTACTGTGTGCCTAACAGGTCTATTTTTGATAATGTTTATTTAATTCGGGATATTTTGGACGTCTCTAGGCTATTGGACATAGACACTGGTCTCATTTCTCTAGATCAGGAAAAGGCATTTGACCGGGTTGAGCACAGCTATCTCTGGCGCACGCTAGAAGAGTTCGGGTTCAGCTCTGGTTTTATAGCCATGATTAGGGTTTTGTACCGGGATGTTGAGAGTGTATTGAAAGTGAATGGTGGTCTTAGTGCTCCTTTTAAAATTAACAGAGGTATTAGACAAGGCTGTGCACTTTCGGGAATGTTGTATGCTCTTGCCATTGAACCTTTATTGGTTAAGATCAGAGAAAGAATTGAAGGTTGGACCATACCTTGCTCTGGAGCCAATTTTAAGCTGTCTGCATATGCAGATGATATTATTGTTTTGGTCAAAGGGCAAAATGATGTTGATCTTCTTAAAGACATTCTTGACAAATTTGGTCTAGTTTCCTCTGCTAAAGTTAACTGGTCCAAAAGTGAAGCCATAGTAAGTGGTAACTGGTCCCATGGTCTTCCTAAACTACCAGGTGATTTGTACTGGAAAAGAGATGGGTTAAAATATTTAGGAGTATATGTTGGCAATGATTCAATGTTAGGCAAAAATTGGGAAGGAGTTTTAGAAAAATTAAAGGGGCGATTGGAAAAGTGGAAATGGCTTTTGCCAAAAATGTCTTTTAGAGGGAGGGTGATAATTATTAATAACCTGGTGGCTTCAGTTTTGTGGCATCGTTTGGCCTGCATTGATCCTCCAAATGGACTTCTGAGTAAAATTCAAGCCAGTATGGTGGATTTTTTTTGGAGCACTTTTCATTGGATACCGCAGAGCATACTTTTTCTACCCAGAGATGAAGGAGGACAAGGACTTATCCATTTGCCCAGCAGGGGGGCAGCTTTTCGACTTCTGTTTATTCAGAGGTACCTCACAGGACCTAAGGATCTAGTCTGGAGAAAAGTGGCTGATGCGATTTTTAATCAAGCTGGTGGACTGGGATTGAACTCTGTCTTGTTTTTGATGGACTCTAGTAAGCTGCAGTGCAACGGACTGACTCTTTTTTATAAGGGACTTTTTAAAGTTTGGAACTTATTTGAAAAACGGAGGTTGGATGCGACTTCCTCGTTGTACTGGCTTTTGGAGGAACCTCTTGTGCATGGAGCGCGGTTTGATGTTACGTGTGAAGTTACACCTGGACTGCTTCATTGTTTAATTTCCACTAAGACATTAAAAATGCATCATGTGTTGGATGTTGCTGGTTCTGGTTTAAATAATGCTCAGTCCATGGCCACATATCTAGGTGTGCGGTCGGTACGGTATGTAGGAAAAATTCTGGACCTTTTTAAACAGAAACTAACAGAAGAAGAAAATAATCTGTTAATTGAATTTCATAATGGGAAACTGGTTCCTAATAATACAGATCCCTTTCCAAGTATTTTTCTTAGTCCCAATCTCAAAGGACTGTCTGGACCTTTTCTGAACCTGAGAGGGCTAGAAGGGTTAAGTTTGCAGGATGTTCAGAGTAAAGTCTTGTATAAATGTCTTGTAAAAGTTTTAAATAAAGCAAATTTAAAAGAACGCAGTGATACAGTGTGGAGAGAGAAATTGGGAATAGATGATGAAAATAAACCTGTTTGGAGAGTTTTATACAAACCACCAATTGAAAAGCGCACAGGTGATATTCAATGGAGAGTTTTACACGGCGCAGTTGCTGTAAATGCATTTGTGAGTTTGATTAATCCCAATGTATCAAGTGATTGTCCTTTTTGTAAAATGAGGGAGACAATTTTTCATTGTTTTTTAGAATGTTCAAGACTGAATGATATGTTTTGTTTTCTTGATGTTCTTTTCATGAATTTTGGGGAGATTTTTTCTTCTAAGATTTGGATTCTTGGACCCAAATATAGTGTGGCACAAAGAATAAAAAGTCAATTGTTGAATTTTTTAATTGGGCAAGCCAAACTTGCTGTTTACCTGACCAGGAAAAACAGAATAGAAGGTAGAGAAGGACAACATGTGGTTATTGTTTTTAAAAATATGGTAAAAGCAAGAGTTATGCTTGATTTCAAGTTCTATAAACTGATGAATGATTTAGAAAGTTTTTTGCACAAATGGTGTTTTAATGGAGCTATTTGTACAGTTGAAGAAGAAACGTTGATCTTTACTACCATGTTACAATAAGTCTTGATTTTTGTACCTCTTTTTTGTTTCTTTGGACAATGTGATTGGATGTTTTGCTGACGTTGTAGTGATATAAATAAAGTGTGTTGAAAAAACTCTCTCTCTCTCTCTCTGTCTCTGTCTCTGTCTCTCCTCTCTCCCCCTCTCTCTCTCTCTCTCTCTCTCTCTCTCTCCCTCTCTCTCTCTCTCTCTCTCTCTCTCTCTCTCTGTCTCTGTCTCTGTCTCTCCTCTCTCCCTCTCTCTCTCTCTCTCTCTCCCTCTCTCTCTCTCTCTCTCTCCCTCTCTCTCTCTCCCTCTCTCTCTCTCTCTCTCTCTCTCTCACTCTCTCTCTCTCTCCCTCTCTCTCTCTCTCTCTCTCTCTCTCTCTCTTTCTCTCTCTCTCTCTCTCTCTCTCTCTCTCTCTCTCTTTCTCTCTCTCTCTCTCTCTCTCTGTCTCTCTCTCTCTCTGTCTCTCTCTCTCTCTCTCTCTCTCTAATAATAATATTTTTCTCAATAATATTAATAAATAACTATATAATATTTATAATATATATGTATATATATATTTATATATATATATATATATATATTATATATGTTACAGTGACTCTGTATTGTATAAAGCGCCATATAAACAACGTTGTGTGTTTATTTATTTAAATATTGAGGGATAGGCCAATTTTCGAATAAATATAAAATGTAAATGTACTTTATTTATATAGCACCTTACATCGACCGATAGGTGAACCAAAGTGCTTTACAACAGATTAAACAACAATTTAGAACAACAGCAAAACACAAGACAATAAAAGACAATTAATATTTGGAAAATATTGTAGTTCTGATTGTACTGACACTATTGGGTTAAAACAAAAAGCCTGAACTAAATTGAGCTGAATAATGAGACTTTTGTCTTTTATAAAGCTATTTTAAAATCAGGAATGGAAGTATCCATCAATGATTCTTTTTTTTCTCATATTTTTTTATTTTATTATTTAAATACAAAGACACAATATGCATTTCAGAAGTTATTGTATATAAGGATACGAGAACAAAACGAAATAGCTATATACAAAGAAATATTAAGAGAACATTTCTAAAATAAGTATTTCTACACAAAAAAATGAGAAGTGAAAATGTCTGCGCATGCGCAGTGCGGAGGGAGGGGTGACGCGTCAGAGACACGTGACGTCACCGCTGCTCTGCTTCCTTCTTCCGGGATTGAGAGTCACCAAACATCATCCGCCGAGTGAAATAATGTCTCATCAAACGGGTATTCAGGGTAAGAGTGAGATATTATTATGATTTATAAATATGAATCTGTATGATGCCAGTGCATGAGCGGCGACAGACTCACTTATCGCCGAGATTAATTTAGAGAAATCAATGAAAATGTGAATAAACCGCGTCTGTCAGCCAGCAGTGGTTTCCCTCAGATCTTAGCGTTATGAATAATTTCATCTTGATTATTTATTTATCGTTTGAGTGTTTAAAGATGGACAGAGTTTTGCTTCAGTGATCACGAGCACGGGCAACGCCTTCAGCGCGCGCGCTCACGCAACATATGCAGCCTATAATAATATCACCATACTGTAATTTATATCACCATACTGTAATTTATATATTTATATCACCATACTATAATTTATATTTATATCACCATACTGTAATTTATATTTATATCACCATACTGTAATTTATATCACCATACTGTAATTTATATCACCATACTGTAATATATTATCATCATAATGTAGTTTATATCACCATACTTTAATATATATAATTATACTGTAGTTTATATTAAGTTAGTTAGTAGTATAAAAAGTTATGACAGTAAGTAATTTATTAGATTAAGTCACATAATAGTAATTTTTATGAGAAAACATGTAAAAAAGATAGCTTAAAAGTCTTAATTATGACATAAAAAGACAAAATTAGGACATTCACAGTCATAATTGTGAGATGAAAAGAGTCATAATTATGACAAAGTCAAAATCACGGCTTAGTCATAATTATGACTAACATATATAAAAATAAAACGTGTTCTAATAATAGTAAATCTATAATAGTATCTCAATCATCATCATTACTATTGTTATTATTAAATATACAGTTTATATGAAATAATGATCAGTCATATTGCCTGAAAACACACTTTGAACTTTCCGTTTTCTCTGTTTCTGACTAATAAAGAATAAAGATTGTCACTGTGTCGTTCAGTTTAAACGGGTGTTTTCATGGTTACTTCATGGCCCGAGTATAATAATCTGAGTAATAATCTGATATGAGGTGTGTGTTCTCTCGTCCTGCAGCGGCTGAAGAGCTGAAGGATGTTTTCGGCAGCGCCAGGAACGGACAGTACAGACTCCTGAAGATCGTGATAGAAAATGGTATGTGATAATCATAAACACACTCTGGGGACATCAGAGATTTATTTTACATCTTGTGAAAAGGGTATTTTACCACCCCTTTAATAATTTCTATTCTCAGATGAAAACTACCAATACAGGGTTGTGTTAGCTCACCCTTTTACCTTCACTATACACTAATGAGTGTGTCTCTAGTCAGGATGAGACATACTTCTGCAATATTGAGCTGACTGAATAAGACAACAAACCCCTTGCAGTGTTGCTCTGATGTCGACAGATTTGTTAGCTTAATTCCTTGGTTTTAAATGAAAGGAAGACTGTTGAAATGAATTTTGATCCTGGGAGACCATTGCCCTGTAATAATACTATTATTAAACAGTTTATTCATATAAATACTTAGAGGAGTTTATATGGATCATTTGCTATGCTATCAACACTAGCACGACTGCATACAGCTCAAAACATTATAGGGTGGGAGGAAAAACGAACCATACTAAAAGAGTTCTCTGATGATACACGTATTTTAATTTGCTCCCATCGGGGAGACGATTCAGGGTCTTGATGTGCAAGTCTGATCGTTATAAAAACTCTTTTGTTCCAACTGCGATTCATTTTAAATAGAGATTTTTTTTAATTAATTGAAATGTTGTTATTTTCTGATTAGCGCATGTTATTGTGTGTACTGTGTTGTGTGTGATTGAAGTTGTGTACTGGCCGTGTCATGCTGTCCACGACTCATTTCCCAGGAATGAGACAATAAAGTATAAAAAAAAAAAGTATATACAAAATCACAGTTAGCAAAAATTAGATATTAATTTAAACAAAGAATTAAATGCAGAAACAATGAGCTCATTGAGAAAATATAGCACACGCACACACACGCACACACACACACGCACACACACACATGCACACACACACACGCACACACACAGACAGAGGACTCCTGAAGATCATGATAGAAAATGGTATCTGACAATCATAAACACTGCGATATTCCCAGAGTCATGAGTTATTGATGTGTGTGTGTGCGTGTGTGTGTGTGCGTGTGTGTGTGTGTGTGTGTGTGTGTGTGTGTGTGTGTGTGTGTGTGTGTGTGCAGAGGAGCTGGTTCTGGGCCTGACTGAAGCCTGCTCTGGTAGTTGGGAGGAAGACTACGAGCGTCTGCTTCTGCCGGCGCTGGAGAAAGATCTGCCGTGCTTCATCCTCTTCCGCCTGGACTCCAGCAACAGCCTGGGCCACGAGTGGGTCTTCATCGCCTGGTCACCTGACCACTCGCCCGTAAGACACCGCCGCACATCACGCTCTTCATCGCCTGGTCACCTGACCACTCGCCCGTAAGACACCGCCGCACATCACGCTCTTCATCGCCTGGTCACCTGACCACTCGCCCGTAAGACACCGCCGCACATCACGCTCCTCATCGCCTGGTCACCTGACCACTCGCCCGTAAGACACCGCCGCACATCACGCTCTTCATCGCCTGGTCACCTGACCACTCGCCCGTAAGACACCGCCGCACATCACGCTCTTCATCGCCTGGTCACCTGACCACTCGCCCGTAAGACACCGCACATCACGCTCTTCATCGCCTGGTCACCTGACCACTCGCCCGTAAGACACCGCCGCACATCACGCTCTTCATCGCCTGGTCACCTGACCACTCGCCCGTAAGACACCGCCGCACATCACGCTCCTCATCGCCTGGTCACCTGACCACTCGCCCGTAAGACACCGCCGCACATCACGCTCTTCATCGCCTGGTCACCTGACCACTCGCCCGTAAGACACCGCCGCACATCACGCTCCTCATCGCCTGGTCACCTGACCACTCGCCCGTAAGACACCGCCGCACATCACGCTCCTCATCGCCTGGTCACCTGACCACTCGCCCGTAAGACACCGCCGCACATCACGCTCCTCATCGCCTGGTCACCTGACCACTCGCCCGTAAGACACCGCCGCACATCACGCTCTTCATCGCCTGGTCACCTGACCACTCGCCCGTAAGACACCGCCGCACATCACGCTCTTCATCGCCTGGTCACCTGACCACTCGCCCGTAAGACACCGCCGCACATCACGCTCTTCATCGCCTGGTCACCTGACCACTCGCCCGTAAGACACCGCCGCACATCACGCTCCTCATCGCCTGGTCACCTGACCACTCGCCCGTAAGACACCGCCGCACATCACGCTCCTCATCGCCTGGTCACCTGACCACTCGCCCGTAAGACACCGCCGCACATCACGCTCCTCATCGCCTGGTCACCTGACCACTCGCCCGTAAGACACCGCACATCACGCTCTTCATCGCCTGGTCACCTGACCACTCGCCCGTAAGACACCGCACATCACGCTCTTCATCGCCTGGTCACCTGACCACTCGCCCGTAAGACACCGCCGCACATCACGCTCTTCATCGCCTGGTCACCTGACCACTCGCCCGTAAGACACCGCCGCACATCACGCTCTTCATCGCCTGGTCACCTGACCACTCGCCCGTAAGACACCGCCGCACATCACGCTCCTCATCGCCTGGTCACCTGATCACTCACCCGTAAGACACCGCCGCACATCACGCTCTTCATCGCCTGGTCACCTGACCACTCGCCCGTAAGACACCGCACATCACGCTCCTCATCGCCTGGTCACCTGACCACTCGCCCGTAAGACACCGCCGCACATCACGCTCTTCATCGCCTGGTCACCTGACCACTCGCCCTTAAGACACCGCACATCACGCTCTTCATCGCCTGGTCACCTGACCACTCGCCCGTAAGACACCGCCGCACATCACGCTCCTCATCGCCTGGTCACCTGACCACTCGCCCGTAAGACACCGCCGCACATCACGCTCCTCATCGCCTGGTCACCTGACCACTCGACCGTAAGACACCGCACATCACGCTCTTCATCGCCTGGTCACCTGACCACTCGCCCGTAAGACACCGCACATCACGCTCTTCATCGCCTGGTCACCTGACCACTCGCCCGTAAGACACCGCCGCACATCACGCTCTTCATCGCCTGGTCACCTGACCACTCGCCCGTAAGACACCGCCGCACATCACGCTCTTCATCGCCTGGTCACCTGACCACTCGCCCGTAAGACACCGCCGCACATCACGCTCCTCATCGCCTGGTCACCTGATCACTCACCCGTAAGACACCGCCGCACATCACGCTCTTCATCGCCTGGTCACCTGACCACTCGCCCGTAAGACACCGCACATCACGCTCCTCATCGCCTGGTCACCTGACCACTCGCCCGTAAGACACCGCCGCACATCACGCTCCTCATCGCCTGGTCACCTGACCACTCGCCCGTAAGACACCGCCGCACATCACGCTCTTCATCGCCTGGTCACCTGACCACTCGCCCGTAAGACACCGCACATCACGCTCTTCATCGCCTGGTCACCTGACCACTCGCCCGTAAGACACCGCCGCACATCACGCTCCTCATCGCCTGGTCACCTGACCACTCGCCCGTAAGACACCGCCGCACATCACGCTCCTCATCGCCTGGTCACCTGACCACTCGCCCGTAAGACACCGCCGCACATCACGCTCCTCATCGCCTGGTCACCTGACCACTCGCCGTAAGACACCGCACATCACGCTCCTCATCGCCTGGTCACCTGACCACTCGCCCGTAAGACACCGCACATCACGCTCTTCATCGCCTGGTCACCTGACCACTCGCCCGTAAGACACCGCCGCACATCACGCTCTTCATCGCCTGGTCACCTGACCACTCGCCCGTAAGACACCGCCGCACATCACGCTCCTCATCGCCTGGTCACCTGACCACTCGCCCGTAAGACACCGCCGCACATCACGCTCCTCATCGCCTGGTCACCTGACCACTCGCCCGTAAGACACCGCCGCACATCACGCTCCTCATCGCCTGGTCACCTGACCACTCGCCGTAAGACACCGCCGCACATCACGCTCCTCATCGCCTGGTCACCTGACCACTCGCCCGTAAGACACCGCACATCACGCTCTTCATCGCCTGGTCACCTGACCACTCGCCCGTAAGACACCGCCGCACATCACGCTCCTCATCGCCTGGTCACCTGACCACTCGCCCGTAAGACACCGCACATCACGCTCCTCATCGCCTGGTCACCTGACCACTCGCCCGTAAGACACCGCCGCACATCACGCTCTTCATCGCCTGGTCACCTGACCACTCGCCCGTAAGACACCGCACATCACGCTCTTCATCGCCTGGTCACCTGACCACTCGCCCGTAAGACACCGCCGCACATCACGCTCTTCATCGCCTGGTCACCTGACCACTCGCCCGTAAGACACCGCCGCACATCACGCTCTTCAGATCAGTGTAACGAGGAGCTTCTCCATTCTTACACACATTCTTGCGCGTGTTCGGGCACGTCACTGATGTCTGCGTGTCGAGCTGATAAACACTGATCTGGAATCTGCTTCACTCGTTTACATGTACATTTAATCATTTAGCAGACGCTTATCCAAAGCAACAATAGAAGCAGTGAAACAACAACAGGACAACAGTGTGTGAGTGCTATGACCCTTCCCAGTTTAATCTAACGCAGTTTTTTTTATTTTATTTTTTTTAGTAGATATAGAAGAGAAGAGAAAACAAAGTGTTAGTATTATTGGGAAAAGATGCCGGGAAGAACATGTCCACGGACTCGTGCGCTGTGCTTGAGTTCTGCAGATCTCCTCCAGCTGGGGCGGTCCATGTAACGCCGTGCGCTAACTAGGAGCCGGAAGTAAACGAAAATCACTTAGCAACAGTAAAGAGTAGGGGATAATTTAATCATTTGACAAAATACAAATAAATAGTGATTTTAAAAAGCAGGAGGGGGTTGCTTTGGGCATTTAATGATATACATAAACAATGCCACATACCATAAAACATAACATTAATTATTTTAATCTTTCATGTAGAAGCGACTACGACAAATCAGCTGTTCTCCCGTAGTAGACGGTTACAGTAAAAGTCGCGCACGCGCAACAGAACGCCAGAATGCCGTTGCCGTTCCTCCAGAGGCTGTTGCTTAAAGTCCCAATACGCTGATTTCACGCAGCCGCCATTTTGAAATGGAAAGTGAGGCTCCGGTGGGAAGAACGCCGGAAGTAAAGATAAACAACAACGCCTTGGACGGCCAACCTGAAGCTGCTGCCGCGATTTACACTAGTGGATGTTAATGTCCAATATAGCATATGTATGTAGTTCCTTCCTGCTTCTTTTGTACTTTCTGAATTATATATATAAAAAAAAATATTTATAAATGAATTTCATGGTACATAGTCTAAAGTATGAAAGAAATGTATGTACAGTTTTAGAATAACTAATTTCTACATTAAACACAACAATACGCCATCGCATTCGCGACTCTCCTGTGATTAAAGGCGACACTTCTCGCTTTCGCTTTCAAAATGGCGTCTGCGTGAAATCAGCGTATTTTCCACCGGCAAACCTGCGCTCAGTGCCGCTGTAACGCTAACGCCGCCGCTTTGGGCTGTGTCTGTTGCGCGTGTGTTTAATCTGTGTGTTTTCTCCAACACACACAGTATAATCCTCAGAGACGCACGCAATTACATGCGGAAATAGACCAGCATTGTTTCCAAATGTCCCAAGCAAAGATTCCTGTACATCTTACAAACTTTTATAAACGCAGCCAGTGTAATCACAATGAACACATCCAAAATTAAATATTTAACTTGTATAATAGCTTTCTTAAAATATGCAGATTTTGCCAAATATTTGATTAATTATTATTATTAGTATATAATAACATTATTCATTATACATGTTACTTTAGTATATTTATAATTAATATTATGTTATTATTTATTAATAATAATATTAAAAATAAAATAATAGTCATTTACTTAATATTTATCAATTATTTAATAATTATTATTTATTTATTTATTTATTAATCATTTTATATATATTTAATATTCATATGTATAAGATTCTGAAAATAATAATAATTAATATTATAAAATAATATTAATACAGTATATTTATAATACATATTGTTATAATTTATATTATTAATAATAATTATGAATTAATTTATATGTATTAATCATTAATTGTAAATAATATTTATAAGAATTTAAAATAAATCTATTATTAATAATAGTAATAATAATGCATTGTTGTATTTTCACACACGTTTGGTCTCTTAAGGGGGTTTAGTTGGACCTTATTTCCTTTTTCACTCTTCATCATTATTAGCCAGTGATAGTCGATCATCTTTATACGTTTATTATAGTCATCTCTGTTTCTGGTTTCCTCGTCACGTCAGTCTCCAGATGGAAGTGTTTATCGAGTGTGTGTGTGTGTGTGTGTTCACAGTCCGTCATGTTGTTTTCTAACAGGTTCGGCACAAGATGCTGTACGCCGCCACCAGAGCCACGCTGAAGAAGGAGTTCGGCCTCGCACACGTTAAAGACGAGCTGTTCGGCACCGTCAAGGTGAGCGTGGCCCGACGCACACACACGACACACACACACACACACACACACACACAACGCACACCCGACACACACACGCGACGCACACACCCGACGCACACACACGCACACACACACACACAACGCACACCCGACACACACACGCGACGCACACACCCGACGCACACACACGACACACACACACGACACACACACACACGACACACACACACACGACGCACACACGCGACGCACACACGCGACGCACAGACGCGACACACAACTCACACACACACACGACACACACACACAACGCACACACGCGACACACACACGCACACACACGACACACACACGCGACGCACACATCTAACGCACACACCTGACGCACACACTCGACGCACACACCCGACGCACACACGCGACGCACACATCTAACGCACACACCTGACGCACACACTCGACGCACACACCCGACGCACACACGCGACGCACACATCTAACGCACACACCTGACGCAGACGCGACGCACGCACACACCCGACGCACAGATGCGACACACACATCTAACGCACAGACCTGACGCACACACCCGACGCAGATGCGACGCACACACCCGACGCACACACGACGCACACATCTAACGCACACACCTGACGCACACACCTGACGCAGACGCGACGCACGCACACACCCCACGCACAGACGCGACACACACACCTGACGCACACACCTGACGCACACACCTGACGCACACACCTGACGCACACACCTGACGCACACACCCGACGCACACACCCGACGCAGATGCGACGCACACACCCGACGCACACACCCGACGCAGATGCGACGCACACACCCGACGCACACACCCGACGCAGATGCGACGCACACACCCGACGCACACACCCGACGCAGATGCGACGCACACACCCGACGCACACACCCGACGCAGATGCGACGCACACACCCGACGCACACACCCGACGCACACACCCGACGCAGATGCGACGCACACACCCGACGCACACACCCGACGCAGATGCGACGCACACACCCGACGCACACACCCGACGCACACACCCGACGCAGATGCGACGCACACACCCGACGCACACACCCGACGCAGATGCGACGCACACACCCGACGCACACACCCCACGCACAGACGCGACACACACATCTAACGCACACACCTGACGCACACACCCGACGCACACACCCGACGCACACACCCGACGCACACACCCGACGCAGATGCGACGCACACACCCGACGCACACACCCGACGCACACACCCGACGCAGATGCGACGCACTCACACACCCCACGCACAGACGCGACACACACATCTAACGCACACACCTGACGCACACACCCGACGCACACACCCGACGCACACACCCGACGCACACACCCGACGCAGATGCGACGCACACACCCGACGCACACACCCGACGCAGATGCGACGCACACACCCGACGCACACACCCGACGCACACACCCGACGCAGATGCGACGCACACACCCGACGCACACACCCGACGCAGATGCGACGCACACACCCGACGCACACACCCGACGCAGATGCGACGCACACACCCGACGCACACACCCGACGCAGATGCGACGCACACACCCGACGCAGATGCGACGCACACACCCGACGCACACACCCGACGCAGATGCGACGCACACACCCGACGCACACACCCGACGCAGATGCGACACACGCACACACCCGACGCACAGACGCTACGCACACACCCGGCGCACACCCCCGGCGCACACACGCGACTCACACACACACACACACGACTCACACACACACACACACACACTCACTCACTCACTCTCACACACACATGCGACACACACACGACGCACAGACGCGACACACCTGACGCACACACCTGACGCAGACGCGACGCACACACCTGACGCAGACGAGACGCACACACACGACGCACACACCCGACGCACACACCCGACGCACACACCCGACGCACACACCCGACGCAGATGCGACGCACACACCCGACGCACACACCCGACGCACACACCCGACGCACACACCCGACGCAGATGCGACGCACACACCCGACGCACACACCCGACGCAGATGCGACGCACACACTCGACGCACA
>CM060640.1:25350332-25352832 GCA_030578275.1 Meda fulgida
CATGATTACATTCCTAAATAAATTTGGAATAAAAAGTATATTAAATAAAATAGTATATTTTTATTATTTAAAATTGTTTTTATAATTAAATTTAATTTTACTTCTTATTTCTTTTTTTTTTAGTTTCTTTATTTTAAATCATTTATTTTATTTTTATTTCTTTTTTATATATATATATTATATTTTATTTGTATTTTAATTCCAATTTTGATTTATTTCAAATTCTAAACAACCCCCATGTAAGTGTTTAATCTTTAAGTGTGCGCTAAGCTCCGTGTTTGTCCCGCAGTTGGAGATCGCTAACGGCGACGAGCTGACGGCTGACTTCCTGTACGACGAGGTTCACCCGAAGCAACACGCGCACAAGCAGGCCTTCGCTAAGCCGCGCGGGCCGCCGGGCCGGAGGGGCGAGCGCAGGATCACACGGCCCGCCGAAGACTAGCCTAGCGTTAGCAGGAACCCAAGAGGCCACCAAGCTGTCGCGCGCTTACTTCCCACAATCCCCTGCAGGAAGCCGTGCGGAACTATGCACCATAACAAACGCTCATCATGAGGTGTGCTTCAACTCAACAGCGACTTTCATATTAAAACCAACAAAGAATTATTTTATCAAATTCAGAAGCTTTTGTGATTTTAAACCGTGCCAAACTCACAAGCGCAGTCACTGAAACGGAAAGACCTGAACATTCGCCATTCCTTTTATCCAGTCTTATTTTGTTACATTGTTACGTGTTTTTTTTACCAAACACGAGTCACATGTTAATCACAGCTCACGGATCGAACCGAACTCGCGTCACGTACTTTTTTACCGCGTTCGCATTTTTTGATATGATCGTGTTTTGTTCTCATGTTCCAGGATGCTCATTTTTCTATGCAATTTAGTTTGAACATGTTTTTGTCTCTTGTGTTTCCCACTCGACTGTGAAGCCGCATCAGGACACAGGATTATTCAGTTGAAAGTATGTTAAAAGGGAAGACGGGATTATGTGTGTGTGTGTGTGTGTGTGTGTGTTCACTGCTAGGTCAGAACTAGCGCAGGTCATGTTGAGTATCTACTGTTGTTTGGCGAGCCACTGTTGAACATCTGTGCTGACGCAGACGCTCGTGCGTTTCACATGTAGCCGGTCTGTGTTCAGACGTCTCAAATGCTTGTTTTTTAAGAGAAAAATAAAGTATTTAAATCATTGAACTGACTGTGCTTGATTACCTCACACACACGGGGTCATGCGTGTGTAAAGTTCAGTTCGGGATTGCCCTGTAAACGTGGGCTTACCTGGAGCGGATCATCCGGAGCTCTGGGAATGTTGAGCTGAAGATCTTCCAGCGCTGAGAGAACCTGAGCATTCACAAATCATCATGAACACATAGATGTGTTTAAACATATACATTTACATAAGCATTACTTTTAACTGGAAAACACACTCACACTAACAGTCACACACTAACAGTCACAGACACACACTCAGGCACACACACTCACACTAACAGTCACACTCAGAGACACACACTAACAGTCACAGACACACACTCAGGCACACACACTCACACTAACAGTCACACTCAGAGACACACACTAACAGTCACAGACACACACTCAGGCACACACACTCACACTAACAGTCACACTCAGAGACACACACTAACAGTCACAGACACACACTCAGGCACACACACTGACTCACACTAACAGTCACAGACACAGACACACTGACTCACACTAACAGTCACAGACACACTCAGGCAAACACACTCACACACACTCACAGACACACACACACACTGACACACACACTCACACTAACAGTCACAGACACACACTCAGGCAAACACACTCACACACACTCACAGACACACACACACACTGACACACACACTCACACTAACAGTCACAGACACACACTCAGGCACACACACTCACACTAACAGTCACACTCAGAGACACACACTAACAGTCACAGACACACACTCAGGCACACACACTGACTCACACTAACAGTCACAGACACAGACACACTGACTCACACTAACAGTCACAGACACACTCAGGCAAACACACTCACACACACTCACAGACACACACACACACTGACACACACACTCACACTAACAGTCACAGACACACACTCAGGCAAACACACTCACACACACTCACAGACACACACACACACTGACACACACACTCACACTAACAGTCACAGACACACACTCAGGCACACACTCACAGACACACACACACACACACACTGACTCACACTAACAGTCACAGACACACACTCAGGCACACACACTCACAGACACACACACACACACTCACACTAACAGTCACAGACACACACTCAGGCACAAACACTCACAGACACACACTCAGGCACAAACTGACTCACACTAACAGACAAAAACACAGTCACACACTGACTCACACTAACAGTCACACAGAAAAAAACAGACACACACACACACACACACTAACACACACACTCACACTAACAGTCACAGACAC
>CM060640.1:25360332-25380332 GCA_030578275.1 Meda fulgida
TAGAAAAGTGAAATCGTGTTTTACCACCGCTTTAAAACGAATACAGATAATAAACTTTCATGATGATGAAGAGCGTGACGGTGATAGAGATGATAATCAAAACCAAACGGATGTGTTATTTTTCTGCAGAGTATCCGAGGCACGAGCTGTAAAGGCTCCGCCCTCTTCTTGATAGGGGGCGGAGCAGCAGCAGCTCATTTGCATTTAAAGATACATGCACAAAACCACATGTTTTTCTTCCACTCAATTAATGGCCATTTACACCAAATGATCTGGGGGTATTTTTAGTTGGATCTTCACAGATACATTCCAGGGACACCTAAGACATAATATACATCTTGTGAAAAGTGGCATAATAGATCCCCTTTAAGAATTTTTCAATGTTTCAGTGTGGAGAAGAAACTTTTGGAGAACGCTTGAAACGCTAGAGTTGAGGGAGTGTGTTTTGGAACGAAAACACAGATTTCAGACATATCCGGAATGATGTAGACGTAGCCTGAGATTCTCAGAACAGGTGATGGCGGTCAGAATACCTGCGTTAGTGTGGCAGATCGTGTCTCCTGGCAGCAGGACGCTGACGGCGGCGAACAGCTGGTGTCGCACCAGAATCTCCACCAGATCTCCAACGCTGCAGTTTGTGGTTCCCCAGTCGAACAGCATCTCCATCGTGGGACTCTTTCCCTGGAGAACTGCTGCTTCAAACCTCCTGAAATCAGCCGCCACACATAGCAACCATACACAACATCTTAGCAACTGCATAGCAACCATCTCAAATACCCCAGTACTGGAGCAGTGGGTTTTGAACAATTGTTGAAATTGTTAACTAAAACTATAAAATAAAAATTGTTTATAGTAATTGAAATTAAACTAAAAAAATTTCAACGTAATTGCGTATTACGTGACGTCACTAGCACGCATCACAGAACAGAGCAAGGCGAGCGTTTGTGCTTATAAAACTTCAACTTTTTTATGTATTTGTGAAATGACGGATGGTTTCGCTAGATAAGACCCTTATTCATCGTCTGGTGTCGTTTAAAGCCCTTTGAAGCTGCACTGAAACGCTCATCTGGACCTTGAACCGTTTGGGTCCCATTGAAGTCCATTATATGGAGAAAAATCCTGGAATGTTTTCATCAAAAACCTTCATTTCTTTTCGACTGAAGAAAGAAAGACATGGACATCTTGGATGATGATATGTGGGAGAGTAAATTATCAGCAAAAGTTTTGTTTAAAAGTGAACTAATCCTTTAAGAACAATGGATGAATGAAACAAAGGATGGAATGACGGATAGAAGGATGGATGGATAGAGCAAATGAATAGACAGACATCAGATAGATCATGAAACATAATATTAAATAAACTAAAATTAAAATATACCAATAAAATCTAACTAAAAAAAATATTAAATTATATATAGCTATGTATCGCTATTATTACATTTTTAGATTCTGTAATATCCTGTTTAATTTAGTTTTCTATAGATCAAAACCAACATAAAGAGTTTCTCTTGGTGTGCAGCTGTGAGTCTGCGAAGCTGTGTGATGATGATGATGATGATGATGTACCGGATGTGCAGCTGAGAGTATCTGGGTTCTCCGGAGGTTCCGCTGATGTCCATCATGACGCTCCTCCAGTTCTCCTGCGGGTCCAGCAGGTCAGATAAAGCCCTCAGTGTGGAGAACCGCAGCTTCCGAACCGGCGTGGCCCGCGTGACGTCACACATGCCGAACCGAACCGTGTTTACTCTTCAGAAACACGCGCAGAACCTCTCCGAAAGGGTTCACACACATTAACGGCTTTTCTTCTTGTGTTTTCCGAGATTGAGTAACTTCCTTGATCTGTTGTCATTTCCCATTCCTACAACATCCGCTTTAAACCGAAACTAAATGAGATAGGTGTAAACCGGGATCTCCACGCTTCACCTGGTATTAAAGTCAGTTTTATACATTAAAAAAAGCGAGTTTTTACCTTCGAGATTAAAACACAATGAACTATGAGACAAACTTGCTGAAAAAAACAACAGTTCTGCAGAGAAACACAGTTCTTCATGAGAACACGGAAGTGAAAGGAAGTTCAGTGCTTCTGATGATCGAGGTGTCATTTCAGAGGACAAACATCTGCAAATATTGTCATTATTCAAGGTAAGTTAGGAAATATCTTAAGTTACTGACCAATGTTTAAGTGTCATGTTTCCAGTGATCACAGAAGATTCATGCTGCACAATAGACCTTTAATGGATTTTACTAGTCTGAAACGAGTGTTTGTGTAAGCGAGTGAGTGTGTATATAATTTTTCCATTAATCATAATTTTTTGCATTTATTATTATTATTCACAATAACATTTGTAACTTTTAGCATGTTTAGTGTCACATTATTCTTTTAATTTCAGTTTGGTCTGAAATGTAAAAGTCTTTACTAAAAGACAAGTCTTCCAAGAAGAGAATGACAAAATGTGAAAGTAATTCTGAAATCTAATCATGTTGAGACTCAATAATCACCAACATTCAGCTGAATATATCTGAAACAATAATCTACTAATGAGCTAATGACTCTTAACAGAATAACAACTTGAAGAATTCATTTTAGAGCTTAAAAGTTTAAAAAATGCTTCATAATAGTTGACCTGGCCACAGTGTAATTTCGTTACGCACATTTATGTGCATATTCTGCATAGATATCTGCTATAAAAGTACAATTATTTAAATACTTTTCCTTTGCTCCAACAGTCCATGAAGGATGATGGCATCTGTTTTAGACCTACTTTATGAGACTCTAGATGACCTGAAGGAATATGAACTGAAGAGATTTAAGAGTCTTTTAAAACAAGAAGGACCCGTTCGAGGTGGTAAACTGGAGAAGGCTGATGTCACTGATATAGTGGATGTAATGAAGGAGCGTTTTGGAGCGTGATGAAAACACTGAACATCCTGAGGAAGATGAACCAGAACCGGCTGGCTCAAGAGTTACAGAACAACTACACTGAAGGTAATGATAGAGAACGAGAGGCAGAATAGATTCATAGAAATATATATTTAGATTATTTTCAAAAAAAGATTATTGTTCACTAAGGCTGCATTTAATTATCAAAAATAGTTAAAATATTACAATTTAAATTAACTTTTCTATTTGAATATCTTTTTAAAAATATGAAGGAATAGAGAATGAGAGGCAGCATAGATTTATAGAAATGTACATTCAAGTTTTTTTTTAGTTTTTAGTTTTTTTTTAAAGATTCCTATGTTCACCAAGGCTGCATTTATATGATCAGAAATAGTTAAAATATTGTGAAATATTTGAATTTAAAACAATTGTTTTCTATTTAAAAATTTGTATATATATTTAAAATATATTTAATATTTAATACTTGTGCTGCTCAATGAAGTATGGGAACATGACGCAGTGCCTTTTTCAGGATACTTTGATTAACATAGTCTAATTTCTTTCTCTCTCTTCACAGTGCAAGAAACAGCTGAGAAACACACAAGAAAACAAGGTGAATTAACCTTACACACGGCCTTACAGTGGGATCAGAAATTATTTCAGCATGTTTTATGTATGTTGATCTTAGTACACAACATAACTGCTTTTAGTGCTATGAATTTAAATATCATTTCTGCTCTAGTTCATTTTGATGAAAATCATGTAATGTAAAAAACCTTTGTGTTTAATTTATGATGTTTTCATACCTTTTCCTGTTTATTTATATTTTCCATAATAGATGATGTCTGGCTGCAGAAATTCATTAAAGAAAAACATAAAAAGAACATGCAGGAAAAAGTAGAACACATTTTTGAGGTTAAAAAGGAAAATGAAGCACATCTCAAGGATGTTTTCACAGAACTCTTCATTACGGAGGGCGATATTAAAGAAGTCAATCAAGAACATGAGATTCTGCAGATTGATAAAGCCTTTAAACCCCATAAATCACAGGACAGGCCAATCAAATGCAATGATGTATTTGTGCTGACCAAAGGCGTCGCTGGCATTGGAAAAACGGTCTCAGTGCACAAGTTCATTCTGGACTGGGCAGAAGGAAAAGCCAATCAGGATATAGACTGTGTTTTCTTTCTTCCATTCCGAAAGATTAACTGCATTAAAGACAGAGAGATCAGTCTGCATGAGTTTATACAGATATTTAATCCTGAACTGAAGAAACTGGAAACAGCAAAGATGCGTAAGATATATAGTTGTAAGCTTGCGTTTATCTTTGATGGACTGGATGAGAGTCAACTCCCTTTTGAGTTTGACAGAGGAATGGTGACGAGTGTTGAGGAGCGATCATCTGTAGATGAACTGTTTACAAGTCTGGTGAATGGGTCTCTGCTTCCATCAGCTCACGTCTGGGTGACATCACGACCAGCAGCAGCCAATCAGATCCCTCTGGAGTATGTAGGGTTGTTCACAGAGGATTCACTGACCAGCAGAAGGAGGAGTATTTCAGAAAGAGAATCAAAGATGAGACTCAGGCCTCCAGAATGATCTCACATATTAAGAAATCTCGTAGTCTGTTCATCACGTGCTACATTCCCGTATTCTGTTGGATCACAGTCACTGTTCTTCAGGATGTCCCTATTGGGAATGATGCCGAAAACATTAACACGACACTCACTGAAATGTACATCCACTTCCTGTTGATACAGATGAACATGAAGAGCCAGAAGCATGACAGAAAAACAGAACGACAACTTACCAAGATTTTAGATTCCAATAAAACAATGATTTTAAAGTTAGCTAAGCTAGCGTTTGAACAACTGAAGAAGGAAAACATAGTGTTCTATGAGGAAGATCTGAAAGCATGTGGTATTGATGTGGGTGAAGATTTTGAGTCCACAGGAATGCTGACTGAGATCTTTCAGCAAGAAGCTGGACTTCATGAGATGAAGGTCTTCTGCTTCGTGCATCTGAGTGTTCAAGAGTTCCTCGCTGCAGTGCACGTGTTCCTCTGCTACCTGAACAAGAACATGGACGATCTGCAGTTTTTCCTTGCCTACACAATTCGAGGCCAGGCCTGAACAGATTGACAGACAAGACAAAAATATTACTTTAGATTATTTACTAAAGAAGGCTGTGGAGAAAGCAATGAAAAGTCAGAAAGGACATTTAGTTGTTTTTACGGTTTCTGCTGGGCATTTCACTGGAATCAAATCAGAAACTGTTCAAAGGCCTGTTCACAGTCACTGAAGACAGCAAAGACAGTGTCACAGAAATAACCAAACACATTAAAGAACAATTACAAAGCTATGAGAACATTTCCCCTGAAACATCAGTCAACCTGTTCTACTGCTTATTGGAGCTCAATGAAAATTCATTATATACAGAAATACAAAAATACATCACATCATATACAGAAAGAGAGCTCTCACCTTCCATGTACTCATTAATTGCTTACGTTCTGCTGATGTCAGAGGAGGTGCTAGATGAGCTCGACCTGAGTATGTACATGATTAAATCAAGTGGAAGACACACGAGGATGTACCGGTCATGGGGAGGCCACATGAATCTCCTGCCAGCTGTGAGATTCTGCAGAAAAGCAAAGTAAGAAACATGCAATCTGCACACATGTAAGTAAAGCGTCATGCTTCTCTGTGGAAAAAAAACCCCAGAGGATATATTTATTTAACTGAATCGCAGCCTTTGTGATTTCACTATAGCATTATGCTATATTATGATTGTAAATGGTTTTAAATATATCACATAGCCTTAGAAAACGGTGTAATAATGCGGTTCATGGATTTTCGTCTGTGGAACGCGCCACTTCCGGTATTTTGCCGGTTACTCGACACTTGAATTTGCAATCAAGGATTTTTTTAAATCGAGTACTCGACTTTAATCGAGGAATCATTACAGCCCTACATGCAATGGACAAATGTCTTGTTTTTACAGACTCTCCTCCTGTCATCTCACTGACAACTGCTGTGAAACTGAGGCTTTGACCCTGCAGACACCAAACTCACCCCTGATAGAGCTGGACATGAGTGACAATGACCTGCATGACTCAGGAGTGAAGCTACTCTCTGGGGGACTGAAGAGCCCAAACTGTCAGCTTAAGATACTGAGGTTTGAGATTCGTTCAATCCTCATACAACACCCACCTGAATACGTGCTTTTCTATGGCGAGCAACTTCTATGTTTGGCTTGTTCCAACGGTGACAAGTATGATGGATTTATTTAATTAATCATAACTAACATTAATTTTCCTTGCAGGATTAACTATTAAATGCTTTTGAAAACTGAAATGTCTCCAAACACTCAGTCAGTCAGTGTGTCTGAATCATGTCTGAATATAACAAAAGGGGAAATTAAACTAGATATCTACATTTATAAACCCGCTGCACACCTCCTACATGCTGCTTCTCTGCATTCTCTTGTTTCAAAAGTTAAACCATTTTTGAAAAATCAGGGAAAATATTAACAGGAGGAGATTTGTCAGTGTAAAAAATGTGGCTTTAAAATGTAGGTAAATAAAGGTTTCAACAAATGAATATACTCAAAGTTCAGCAGAATGAGTATTAAATTATTCCCAATAGTCCATTCGCTTAATTTCATAGCTTTTCTCTTGGTTGCGCTGCTTCCAGTAGTGTATGTTTATGTTAGAGCTTTTATCCAATCATATTTCAGCCAGCGTGTTGTCAGGGTCAAAGAAATCTGCGTTGAGGCCTTCAGAATCGATAGTGCGGGCGCCTGTAGCTTAAAATGAATGGCAATGAAACTGTTGCTTTAACCAATCAGATAATTAGTCAGATTTAATCAGCCAATCAGATTTCGATTTGACTGCACCGGGGCCATCTAGCAGGTGTACAGTGACATCGCCATTTCCTTGAACGACAAGTCAAGGGAGGCTCCGTTTCTGAACTTATAATTGGAACGTAAGAACCACTGTACACAAACGCACCAGCCGAACTCACTCGCTCGTTTCTCTCTACCGGCCTTTTCCAAACTCACCGCATTAACCCAATAAGTGCTGGTGCAAAATAAAAACAGCAATTTCACAACAATTATAGAGAGTCTATGCGCTGTTACACTATTAAAAGTTAATTCAGGTAGGATGCCACTGAAGGCCTAGGTGTGAAATGCACGGTTTATATTAAACTGATGTGTAATTAATCAACAGATTCAACAAGCTTTTGTTGTGTGTTCTGATGTCACAGTCTCAGATATCTTCATTGTTTCTGTGTGTGTTTGTAGATTACGGGACTGTGATGTGACAGATAAAGGCTGCGGTTATCTGGTTTCAGCTCTGCGTTCAAACCCCTCACACCTGAGAGAGCTGGATCTGAGTGACAATCGTCTGGGAGACTCAGGACTCAAGATGCTCTCTGATCTACTGGAGGATCCAAAATACACACTGAACAAACTGGATAATGAGCGGTAAGATAGATCTCATCCTGTGAATATTTATATTTGTATTTCATTCTGACCATATACAAGTGTACAGTGGAGTGAAATGTCCAAAGGCTCTTTAGTAGAGCTGCATGGAGGAAAATATTATTTATTTACTTTGTTACAATATCAATCTCCAGGAGTAGGCCTTCTGATAAAGTTAGTTCACGCAAACATTTCAAATCTGTCACTATTTACTCACCCTCACGTCATCCAAACCTGTATGCTTTCCTTTATTCTGTGGAGCACAAAAGAAGACATTTTCTTTCCAGTCAGTGGTAACCAAAACTTCAAAATATCATCTTTTGTGTTCGGCAGAAAAAATCCATACAGGTTTAGAAGGACATGAGGGAATAAATTATGACAGGGTTATCATTTTTGTGTAAACTGTCCCTTTAAGAATTTTTAATCTTTAAGAGGTTTTATTTGGCTCAGAATCAGTGGATTGCTTCTTTGGTGCTGGTTTAGTTGTGTTGTGCTTGGACTGACAGGGTTGTCATATTTCCTCTTTGAGAGGCTACACATGATCTAGTGTACAGGTTTTACATGGCATTCCTGATTGAGTTCCTTCATAGTGTTTAAAACCAAAATACTCCCATACAATTGAGGTTCTTCCATGTTTTGACACTGGATCTTCTTCTGCAGCTTCATTGTCTTCACCATCAAGGGATAATTTTGACAAACTAACACACGTTTGGGGTCTTTTACACACGGTTCTTTCGTCTGTCTTCACTATTTCTTATAAACAAGCATTAGACAGGCGTCTTTGACCATTGTGGTCCTCCTCACTGGTTTTTCACTCTTGCTCATGTGATATTGCTGATTCTGAGCCAAATAAATCCTCTTAAAGATTAAAAATTCTTAAAGGGACAGTTTACACAAAAATGATAACCCTGTCATAATTTATTCACTCTCATGTCCTTCTAAACCTTTATCTACAAACAAAGAAATCTGGTTTGTCTTTATATATTATATAAATATATAAACATATTTAAAATGGGTTTATTCTAAATGTCATCATTAAGTAAATGTGTGTTTTTTTAGTGTAATTGAATATGACACAGGTATGTTTGCACACACACATATCTGTGGTTAATACTGTTTTGTTCTCTTTTCTTGTCTTCAGACGCTTGAATCTCTCACTGGATCCAAACACAGCAGTAACTCGTCTCATTCTTTCTGAGTAGAACAGAAATATGACGCACGTGTTTGAGGATCAGCCGTATCCTGATCATCCAGAGAGATTTGATGAGTGTCGTCAGGTTCTGAGGGGAGAGAGTATGACTGGACGCTGTTACTGGGAGGCTGAATGGAGTCAGTCAGTGAATATCAGTTGCATATAAAGGAATCAGCAGGAAAGGAAGGAGACACTGTAAATTTGGATTTAACAAAATATCCAAACAAATAGTTTATCAGTTCTGACTGCAGATTTACTGGCAGAGTAAGAGTATTTCTGGACTGACTTTGTTCTTCTACAGTGTCTCTGACACTCACACACATTTAACACAGTGAGTTTATATAGTTTGTTCTTATTTTCCTCACTGGTTGTCATACAGTCATGATTATTTACTCTTACAATGTTTAAATGTTTCTGAAGAACAGGAAGAAGTAATCTGCTGAAATGCTTCTTTTATCTTTTTGTTTTCTCTGCTGGTTCACAAATTGGATGATTTCTGAGGATAGTTTTATGAAAGAGCTTTACAGGGACCTGAGAAGAGCTTGTGCTGATAATCATTAAATCATCCATTATAGCCAGTTGTACAGAATATCATCTGCTTTTGTGTTTAACCAGAAAGTCAAGAGTACAATCATTCAAGTGCAGTGATGGTAATTTGGGCATGTTCATAGTTGATGATGCATTACAATGATTCGATTCAGGTGAAATGTAAAGATTTAGATCATGTTAATATACAGTGGCCACTGAAAGTATTTAGACACACAATTAAGCATTTATAAATATCTTTGCATTTGTTTTTCAATCAAAAAATGAAAATAGGAAACAATAGATTGTTTATGCACTCTCAGGGAAAAAAAAAGTAAAATAGCTTTTTCATAAGATACACCTTTATACCCTATTTAACCTTTAATGATACATATTAGTTCTTTTGACACTTTTGAGTACTTTTAGTCCTTATAAAGTCATTTTTTATGCAGTAATTATACCTCGTAATGCACCTTATAATGCATTGTATTTGCTCATGAATAATTGTAACCACAGTTATTATAATACATTATAATACTTATCTATTCATTGAATACGCATTTAGATAGTATAATGCAATAAAACACATGACAAAAAAAAAACAATTTCAGAATCTGCAGATGTTATAATGCATTTTAACTTTGGTAATTAATCATGGAAAGATATAAAGTATTATAATGTACATCATAAATACTTTTAAAAAGAGTTACCATAAAGTCCATAAAAAAAACATGCAGTTATGAATTATATTAAATAGACAATAAGCCTTTTCAGTTTTAAAATGTTAATGACAACATAACTCGTGTCTCTGTGAATATAATCACAGACTTTAGTGGTAACTTTAGTCACGGAAATTGCTAACAAGCGCATTTGGAAAGGCCATTTTCAATCATTTCCAAAATATAAAGTGTGATATTTATGTCTCCTGGGTGTGAAGCTGGATCAGGAACAGTAACAGGAACAACTTTTAAGCTAAACCTGCTTTGTAAGCAGTCTGGTGTAAAATGAATAGCACATACATGAACGATTAGGTCATTTGAGGGGCACATTCCCATCATAAATTAAATGAATCCACTGCGTCTTCAGTGACTCAGTTGCCGGGAGTAAATGAAGAGTCTTATATGCTCACTCTTACATCCTACAACACCACCTGACTTTCTTAGAAGGAAACTGATACATTTGTATTATCAATACAGCTGCTCCAGCAAGTAGAAAATGGCAGACTGTGTGCAGCTCACTGAGGGCGGGGTCTATGCTAATAGGGCGGAGTCCGTCAGCAGTCGTGGGCGGGGCTTAGATATGTTGTGATGTCACAAAAGGTACAATCTGCAAATGGCTTGTTCTGAGATTTATGCTTATGATTTATGGGAATTTAACTCAAAACCGCACGCTCACACAGAGACCAGACGATAGGTGTGTCAATGAAACTATCATATGATCAACATTGAGAAAAAAACAACAAGGACAGGTAAAATGGTACAGTAATATTGAATTATGATTGTTATGAAATATAATCACTGCCATGTGTGCAGTATTATAGTTAGGTCCATGTGTCTGTGTGTGGGGCCTGTAACTTGAAACGTGTTGCTTTTCTTAGCGCTGGTCAGGATGGACCAATCACAGTCCTCTATGAGCCTTTGTACTGATATAAATGTATACAATGATGACACACACACACACACACACACACACACACAAACATTCTCATATGTTGTTGTTATTTTTACTACCACTTCTACTTCTGCTACTACTAGATTTCCGTTTTTTTCTTCACATTTGTGTCTAAAATGAAATGAAGAGATTTAAAAGATTATAGTTAAGCAAACAGGAAGCCGTTGCACTGTATGTGTTTGACCACTAGGTGGCGTAATAGAATTGAGTTTTGTCCTGGTTTAAATCTTTCACCACGAGAACACTGGTGTACAGAAATGTGCAATCACTGGTTTACATACAGTGGGGTCTTAAATCTCTTTTTTTTCCATTTCCCTTTTAAGGTTTTAGGATTTAATGATAATAAATTGCATGATCAACCTATAAGAGAGTTATTTAGTCATTTGCTTGAAAAGATTATTCATGCTTTATGGTTATTTGCTATACTGTCAGGCTGCAGAACCATTGAAGAAGTGATTATGGGATTGTCACGTTAACAGTGTGTTGGTTATTCTGGGTGGTTGTCAGGGTGGTTGTCAGGGTGTTACTCAGCAGTTACTTTGAGTTTTTTTATGTGTGGGTTTAAAGTGCAGTTTATAAGGTATTCTGCAAGGGTGTTAAGGTATTTACTGTTTTATTACATTTTACATGTTTCAGATTATTATTTTTATTCATTATTTGCTATGCAGTTTTTAGATTATTCTGGGTGGTTGCAAGAGTGTTGCTATATAGTGTTTAGATTATTCTGAGTGGTTGCCAGGGTGTTGCTATGCAGTTTTTAGAATATTATGGCTGGTTGCCAGGCTTCAGAACCACTGAAGAACCTTTAAGTTTCAAAGTGAAGA
Source organism: Meda fulgida (assembly GCA_030578275.1). Taxonomy (NCBI): domain Eukaryota; kingdom Metazoa; phylum Chordata; class Actinopteri; order Cypriniformes; family Leuciscidae; genus Meda; species Meda fulgida. The sequence continues at coordinate 25,371,911 of CM060640.1, forward strand.
TGTTTTTGAATGGTTGTTGTGCTGAAAATCTTTTCATTTTAAAGCAGCTTGAGAGAATGAGATGGACCATGAAAGCGAGAGTGTTTGTCTTTTCTCTCAGATGCACAGGGTTATTCATGGAGGATAATCTCTCGTTCTATCTGTAGTCTTCAGACTGGATGCCAAAATCTGCTTCATTGAGAAAAGCCTTCAGAAAACAGGATGCGTCCTGAATCCTGACCTGTTTTAAGTCACACATAACTACGTTAATGATTCCAGCCGTACACAAGCTGGGCTGTTTGCTTCTACACAAAGACTTCCGCAGTGGCCCATTGACTCGGGACAGCTGGCTTTAGCTCATTAGAGGATGTTTTATACACATCTGTCATAGTTTTAATGTATACACCACCAGAGGGGCCTTCGGCTCGTTTATATCTTTAAACAAATAATTACATGGCTGCATCTGTGCAGAAAAGTAAGTGGATTATATGTTAGTAGTGTGAAAGAAGCCGAGGGGAAGTTGGACTGGGACGGGGCTCCAGGTGCATGTGTGATGTCATTTCCTTTCTGAAAAAGTGAAGTTGAACACCTGGGATGGATTTCATTAGAGTTGTTGATGGTTTAAGAGAGTTTGAAAACAGCTCACAGTAAAACACACACCCAGCAGTCACTAGAGAACCACGGTGTGTGTGCTCTGATTTTATTATATTATTAGTGTTTTAATAATACAGACTAAAATTATTTTAAAACTTTAAATTTTATCAGGCACTGTCAATGCTTCCGCAACCCACATTGTAGTTTCCCAAACAACATATAGAGGGCAGAAGTGAGCTTTAAAATAAAGATGTTTTGAGATTAGATCTGTTCATTTTCTGAACATGTGAGTTGAGTTTGCCTGTGCAAAATTCAGCATTATTATTGGGTGTTGTAGGTGGTTTCCAGGGTGTTGCTATGCAGTTGCCAAGGTATTCTGAGTTTTTTGTTTTACTTTTTATAATATTGCTATGCTGTTTCTGAGTGGTTGCCAGGGTAATACCAACATTCAGTTGCTTTTGTGTGGTTTTTACTCTCTACCTCGTTGCTATGCAGTTTCTAGAATATTCTGGGTGGTTACTAAGCTGTTGCTAAGGTACTTCATGTGTTTTTGCTTTTTTCTGAAAACAAACGGCGTTTGCAAAATTCACCATCATGTGTTTTTTTTATTATTATTTGAACCACGTTACCAGTTTTTAGTTTATTTTGGCTGGTCACTATGCAGTTGGTATTGTGTTTTTGATGTTGGTTTTCCACCACGTTGATATGCAGTTTTTAGAGTATTTCGTTTTGTTGCCAGGGAATTGCTAAGGTGTCTGATGTGGATTTACTCTTTACAATGTTGCAATGTTGTTTTTAAATTAGTCTGGGTGGTTGGCAGGGCGTTGCTATGCAGTCTTTTTTACTGCAGCTTCTATCTAGAGTATTCTGGGTGGTTGTCAGGGTGTAGCAAAGGTATTGTATGTGTTTGTTTGTTTGCCAGGGTGTCGCTATGCCATTGCTAAGGTATTGACAGTTTCTAGGTTATCTCATAGCTGTAAAACATAGCAGCTTAACTTGTTTGGTTTTAGCTATGTTTGACCAAACTTGCATTCTGTCAAAAATGTGTCTGGCCTTTTTAGGGGTTTCGTCAGCATTTCTATTAACGTCTGATCTTAATACTGCCGAGTTAGCGAACACTCGTACATTTCCCCTTGCTTTGACCTTTGACCCTGACATTTCAGAGTCCTGCGGGGGTTCGTTTGATAAGGACAGCATATGAGAGAGAAGGTCACTGTGGAGGAAACCATATTAAGAGCCAGCATCTATACCTAGAGCGTTCAGACTGATCTGAAGTCAGGGCTAAAGGGCAGAGCTACACACCCAGTCCAGCAGGAGCTCAAGGGCCGAGTCAGTGAAGCTGATCTGGAATCAGCTGTGGGAATCAGAGGCGAGAGGAACTGAACCGCTGACCTCTGGTCTCTGACCAATCACAATCTTCAGGCTGTTACCCAGAGTTCCCTGCTCGTGATGACTGCGATGTGTGTTGATATCACTGTTACTGAAGCGTCTCTTCATGATGTAATCCAGGAAGTCTTAAAACGTCTCCCTCTAGAAGACGATCAGAAGATTCAGTCGTGATATTGCATTGATATTTAGATCCTTGCTTCAATATATATGTTAAATGTTTGCATGGTTTTTCAATTTCCGGTGTTTATTAACAGAAAAACAAACAATAGTTTAAAGTTTGAAGGATAGATTATAATAGTTTAAATAATAATCTCTTCAGTATAAAAAAGTTGAATTAGCTTTTTGGTTGAGTTATTCTATTGAGTGGTTATGTGTTTACACATATAATTATATGGGTGGTTATGTGTTTTTCTGAACTTTTTACTGTTGCTTTGCAATTTTAAGGGTATTGTGGTGGTTATCAGGGTGTTGCTATGTAGTTTAAGGCATTTTGTGTGTTCTTTTTTTACCATAATAATTTTTTTTAATAATAATTACTGTGTATCACCATCAGTCATTGGTCAACCACTATTTTTGTTTTTGTTTTAAATAGTTAGTGAATAAACGTTTTTAAAGTGTCCTCAACTCAGCATGTTTAATTCAGTGAGTGCTCTCCAATTATCCTTTTGGCATGTATAATTACATTTTATGTGGTTTTATCTTGACTTCTGTCAAGAAAGATTTCTTAATAATAGTTTATATTAGTGTATTATACTGAACACAGCCGTTCTGTTGTAAATCATACCTGCAGTCTATTATATCTATAAAGCCACATAAGACAAATGGAAAAGCTTTACGGTAATATAATAAGTGAATGAAGACATGAAGTCTTTGAAAGGGTGTTTGCTAATGCTCTCTTTGTGTGTAGAGGAACTTTTGTGGATAGTGTTTACACTTGCCTGTTCGTACGTTCATCTAGAATTGACATAAACGTGTGAAACGCTGTAGATTCTGTGTTTTTCATCCCTTGTTCAGGTTTCGGCCCTTCTCACGGATGTACACACACTAGCTCTAGGCTTTCCACAGTCTTGAGTCTGAAAAGACACGGACACACGCTGCAGCTAAATAAACAGCGCCGCTGGATTTAGGAAAGTCTTCAAAGAGTCTTTAGCTTGTGATATAAAAGGGCCGTGTGACAAAAGCGGCGCTGGGTTCTAGTGCGGGCCTGTGCGTGTCTGAGCTGGGGTTTAGCTCTCCGGTGTCACTGCTGGGATCTTCAATGGCCGCCGAACAGCTCAACGAGACATCGAGCAGATCAGACATAACCATGCGTTACTATTTGGGAAATTTGGGTTTATTAAAGCAATATGACATGCACTTATTTAGTTAATCTGTAGAGTGACTACGTTCACAAGTGCACCAATAATGCAATTATTATTTCCAATAATAAGGACTAATTGTACTAAGATAACTCTTCACTCCTTACATGCAGTTTTCAATATTCTGATTATTCGCTAAGAATTGTGGCTATTATTACTGCTATTATTCACATCACAGATGTGCACAAATGATGAAGTCAAATACAGTAAGTGTTACTGTTTTACATCAAATGCAACCTATATGGGCATATTGAACATATTATTTCTTGGTGTCTTGATTTTTATATTTTCGACCATCAAAATACTGCATTATCATGTCGTGCAACGTTGTTAACATGAACTCAGTTCATCAGTTCCCAAACAGTGTGACACCTTCTTTACCGCTATGTTTAAGTCATTCATGTTCTTCACATGCGCACTTCAATAAGAGTGGAATAGATGCAATTCAAGTCTTTACATGCATGTTTATGGCGATTACAATCAGCATATGCCACTTATTTTACACTGATCATCTCATCCTCATGTTGAACTTCTACGCGAGTGTGCGCAATCCCTGAGGGGTTTATAAGACAGCGGTGACATGTTCTGGCTAAGTGTTCTGGCCTAGTGTTCAGTGCTCGTCTGTGCTCAACCACACACCAGCTTCAGGACAGAACTAACCCTGACCCATCACACACACACACACACACACACACACACACACACACACACACACACACACACACACACACACACACACACACACACACACACACACACACACACACACACACACACACACACACACACACACACACACACACACACACACACACACACACACACACACACACACACACACACACTAATGCCGCTAATATTATGAACGTGCAGATTAAGGGCCGCTAATATTATGAACGTGCAGATTAAGGGCCGCTAATACTATAAACGTGCAGATTAAGGGCCGCTAATACTATAAACGTGCAGATTAAGGGCCGCTAATACTATAAACGTGCAGATTAAGGGCCGCTAATATTATAAACGTGCAGATTAAGGGCCGCTAATATTATAAACTTGCAGATTAAGGGCCGGTTATACTATAAACGAGCAGATTAAGGGCCGGCAATATTATAAACGTGCAGATTAAGGGCCGCTAATACTATAAACGTGCAGATTAAGGGCCGCTAATACTATAAACGTGCAGATTAAGGGCCGCTAATACTATAAACGTGCAGATTAAGGGCCGCTAATACTATAAACGTGCAGATTAAGGGCCGGTTATATTATAAACGAGCAGATTAAGGGCCGGCAATATAATAAACGTGCAGATTAAGGGCCGGCAATATTATAAACGTTCAGATTTAGGGCCGCTAATATTATAAACGTGCAGATTAAAGGCCGCTAATATTATAAACGTGCAGATTAAGGGCCGGTAATATTATAAACGTGCAGATTAAGGGCCGGCAATATTATAAACGTGCAGATTAAGGGCCGCTAATATTATAAACGAGCAGATTAAGGGCCGCTAATATTATGAACGTGCAGATTAAGGGCCGCTAATATTATGAACGAGCAGATTAAAGGCCGCTAATATTATAAACGTGCAGATTAAGGGCCGCTAATATTATAAACGTTCAGATTTAGGGCCGCTAATATTATAAACGTGCAGATTAAAGGCCGCTAATATTATAAACGTGCAGATTAAGGGCCGGTAATATTATAAACGTGCAGATTAAGGGCCGGCAATATTATAAACGTGCAGATTAAGGGCCGCTAATATTATAAACGAGCAGATTAAGGGCCGCTAATATTATGAACGTGCAGATTAAGGGCCGCTAATATTATGAACGAGCAGATTAAAGGCCGCTAATATTATAAACGTGCAGATTAAGGGCCGCTAATATTATAAACGTTCAGATTTAGGGCCGCTAATATTATAAACGTGCAGATTAAGAGCCGGTAATATTATAAACGTGCAGATTAAGGGCCGGCAATATTATAAACGTGCAGATTAAGGGCCGCTAATATTATAAACGTGCAGATTAAGGGCCGCTAATATTATTATAAGATCCTCTTCATACATCAGAAAGAGAGCAAAATCTGATATCAGAGAAAGACTCACCAGAACACAGTTACTGGGTTTCACTTTTCACGTTTTCTGGGTTGGTAGAGGCACCGGATTATAGCACTCACACACGGAAGAAGTCGGACAAGTAACATTTTTTTTTGTTATATAAGTACATCAAGTTGAAATAAATTACATTAAGTAGAAATGTCACGTTGGCATCTAGATGAAAATTTTTTTCCATTTTTTTTTGTTATTTTAGTACATCAAGTTAAAACTAAATTAAAATGAGAAATCTTGCCTCGGCATCTATTTTAAATAGTTTTTAAAAATAAATGTATTGATCTTATAGTTCAAGAAACTATTTTTTATTGTAGTTTTAGTATTTAGGCATAATAACCCTGGTCTGGAATAGCGGAATTCCACTGTGGAATCTAACGGAGAAATCCGTGATGATTGAGTCATTCTGATGCCGGCCTGGATTCTGTATGGAATGCCAGGATTCTGTAATTCCCGGAGGAGGAGGAGTGGAAAAGCGAGAGTGAAGTTCCCAGAAGGCTGTGGACACTGTTTACTGCGGTAAACACACTGGCCGCGGTATTACCGCTGTCACAAGCTGATTATTCCACTACACCGGATCTGGAAGTGCGTTAGGGCCCTTTCACACCTGGCTTGTTTGGTCCGGACTTTTGGACTTTTCAGTTTGGTCCGAATCAAAATTAGCCTACAGGTGTGAAACCTACCCGGACCAAACAGATGAAAATTGGTCTGACGTAAAGAGGAAGTCTCGGCCCGGATCAAACTGAACAAAGGTTTGGTTCGTTTCTAGTGTGAAAGTATTTCTGTACGGTTCAGACTTTCAGAGCTTTTACAGGAAGTACCGGTGGTTCCCGCATAGCCGGAAAAACAGAAGGTGGCAGGACAAATGAGCCGTGGTGCACATGGGGAGAGGAGGAGAGTATGGTCTGACGACATAATAAGACTCTAACGTTCATTTGGCGAATTTGAACTAGCCTTGTGTATAGTTGGTGCTGCAGGTAATTATGCCATAAAAATAACAATATAGTTGCAGCGATATGCGTCTGTTCATTCATGTTGTCAAAGTTACCCGCCGAATTGACAACACGCTGACGTCAGACGCACGTCCATTTACAAACCAATCAATGTCAAGATCATAGACTGTAAAATATGGACAAAGCGTCTGTGACGTCACCCATAGACTTTCTGAAGAGCGGTTTTGAGGCGTTTATGGGGGGTGTGGGCGGCGCCATGTTGGAAAATCTTGTTCTAAATGTTCAGAAAGGATCAGAGGTGGTGTGATGTGTGTGTCGGATCATGGCCGAGACGTCACGTTTCAGGAACTCCACTCGCCCATTATCAGCTGTCAATCAAGCTGTCAATCAAAGTTAGCCACGCCCTTATTTGTCATACATTCATATCTAAATACGATCTAAGCTTATGCTGCGTTCCAGGCAGGTTTTTGAGCACGTAAATCACGACTTCAAACCACGACTCACGGCTTTGCAGCGTTCCAGGCCGGTTACGCCAAACTACCTGAGCACAAGGAATTGTGGTCGCTAGATGAAAACAAACCAGCATGGCGGACCTTACGGGGCTTATGCGCATTTGTAATAATTTCATAATTTCTCCTTGTTTATTTAAGGGAAACGGAGGAGGAAAAACGACGCATAAGGCAAGATAAGCTGTTATACCTTTTATTTTACTTTATTTGTATATTTGGAAATGTATTTGGTATTAATTTATCCTTGCACTCAATGGACTGAAAACTAGTTAACGCTAGAGTATCTGCTGATAATGCACATTTGCGGATAAGGACCGCCTGCAGAAACCTATGGCAGAAACACTGCATCCGCAGGGGCTGCCATTGTTGTTTTGAATGGTTTCGCGGGCTATGTGACGTCAGAGCTCGTAACTGGGAGTACATCGATCTAGAACGAGTTCACGGGTGGGAAGTCACGGGTTTGACTGCCGTTCCAGTGCACTTTCACTGGTATAAGGTTGGAAAAACATGGGTTATAGGTTGCGAAAAATACAATAAAAGTCCATGGGACCAACCTGTAAAAACATGAATTTATGCTGTGAAAACTGACATTTTAACATGGGGGTCTATGGACATGTGCTCCCTTCTGGGACCGGCCCCTAGTGGAGTTTACATGTAGTGCAGTTTCTCACACTTCCGGGTCGGCTTCAGTTTCAGATCAGAATGATGCCGCTTGTTCAAAATGCAGCCCACATAGATGATGACGACAGGACGCAAGTATGTCACGTAAAGTTCTTTAGTGCGGTCGCATAATTGCAGTGTGAAACCAAACCAAAACTTTCTTAAAGTATAAAATGTATCAAAACATGAACTTTGGTTCGGACCTTGGTGCGTCTTTCAGGTGTGAAAACGCCTATACACCCCCCACTGTCAGCGCTACATTCCTCCAGTTTAACAGAACAAATGAGCAACCTCGTATTTGACTGTATTAATCAAACTCTTGGGTGTGAGTCTCACAAACACTGCTTTGGATTTTGTCCATGAATGCATCGTGTAGAACAGCTGAAATAAAGTTGCATGCTCAGTTTGATCATGTGCTAATCGCTGTAGTAAATGAGCCCCTGTGAGAGGCTATGAGCAGAAGCATTACAGCGACAGCGAACGATGCGCAGCGTGAGCTTTTCATCCGGAGAGTTCCGTGTAATCCACATCCCTGTAATCTGCTCTTTCCTGAGACTCGACTGGGACACTTCCAGAGCACAACTCCACGTTCTTCAGATGTACTCTTCAATTAGCCAGCATAGCAATCTTCACTGCTGCAGAGACGCGGCGTTTGAAGCTTTAAAGCATTCAGACTGATCATTTGGACGCATGCTTAGTGATCTCACTGAAGTTATTCACTGAAAATCTTCCCTTCCGCCGAATCTCTCCAGTCTCAGTGATGCCGAAATCATTCCGACTGACATTACAGTGAATGAAGATGTTTTTGGGTCTTTTGATTCAAATTAGCAGCTCTTTTTCAGGATGAATATGAATAATGTCATGAAAATGGAATTA
>CM060640.1:25385332-25410332 GCA_030578275.1 Meda fulgida
TTATACTACTGTTATACTACTGTTATATTACTGTTATACTACTGTTATACTACTGTTATATTATTGTTATATTACTGTTATATTACTGTTATACTACTGTTATACTACTGTTATATTACTGTTATACTACTGTTATACGACTGTTATACTACTGTTATACGACTGTTATATTACTGTTATATTACTGTTATACTACTGTTATATTACTGTTATACTACTGTTATACTACTGTTATACTACTGTTATACTACTGTTATACTACTGTTATATTACTGTTATATTACTGTTATACTACTGTTATACTACTGTTATACTACTGTTATACTACTGTTATATTACTGTTATACTACTGTTATACTACTGTTATACTACTGTTATATTACTGTTATACTACTGTTATACTACTGTTATACTACTGTTATACTACTGTTATATTATTGTTATATTACTGTTATATTACTGTTATACTACTGTTATACTACTGTTATATTACTGTTATACTACTGTTATACTACTGTTATACTACTGTTATATTACTGTTATACTACTGTTATACGACTGTTATACTACTGTTATACGACTGTTATATTACTGTTATACTACTGTTATATTACTGTTATACTACTGTTATACTACTGTTATATTACTGTTATACTACTGTTATACTACTGTTATATTACTGTTATACTACTGTTATATTACTGTTATACTACTGTTATATGACTGTTATAATACTGTTATATTACTGTTATATGACTGTTTTATTACTGTTATACTACTGTTATATTACTGTTATACTACTGTTATATTACTATTATATTACTGTTATATTACTGTTATATGACTGTTATATGACTGTTATACTACTGTTATATTACTGTTATTCTACTGTTATATTACTGTTATATTACTGTTATATGACTGTTATACTACTGTTATACTACTGTTATATTACTGTTATACTACTGTTATATTACTGTTATATTACTGTTATATGACTGTTATACTACTGTTATATTACTGTTATATTACTGTTATATTACTGTTATATTACTGTTATACTACTGTTATATTACTGTTATACTACTGTTATATTACTGTTATATTACTGTTATATGACTGTTATATTACTGTTATACTACTGTTATATTACTGTTATACTACTGTTATATTACTGTTATATTACTGTTATATGACTGTTATACTACTGTTATATTACTGTTATATTACTGTTATATTACTGTTATATTACTGTTATACTACTGTTATATTACTGTTATATTACTGTTATACTACTGTTATATTACTGTTATATTACTGTTATATTACTGTTATACTACTGTTATATTACTGTTATATTACTGTTATATTACTGTTATATGACTGTTATATTACTGTTATACTACTGTTATATTACTGTTATACTACTGTTATACTACTGTTATATTATTATATTACTGTAATATTACTGTTATATGACTGTTTTATTACTGTTATACTACTGTTATATTATTATATTACTGTTATATTACTGTTGTACTACTGTTATACTACTGTTATATGACTGTTATACTACTGTTATACTACTGTTATATTACTGTAATATTACTGTTATATGACTGTTATACTACTGTTATATGACTGTTATATTACTGTAATATTACTGTTATATTACTGTTAAACTACTGTTATATGACTGTTATATTACTGTTATACTACTGTTATACTACTGTTATATTACTGTAATATTACTGTTATATTACTGTTATACTACTGTTATACTGCTGTTATACTACTGTTATACTACTGTTATATGACTGTTATATCACTGTTATACTACTGTTATATTACTGTAATATTACTGTTATATTACTGTTATACTACTGTTATATTACTGTAATATTACTGTTATACTACTGTTATACTACTGTTATACTGCTGTTATACTACTGTTATACTACTGTTATATGACTGTTATATTACTGTTATACTACTGTTATACTACTGTTATATTACTGTAATATTACTGTTATATGACTGTTATACTACTGTTATATGACTGTTATATTACTGTAATATTACTGTTATACTACTGTTATACTACTGTTATATGACTGTTATATTACTGTTATACTACTGTTATACTACTGTTATATTACTGTAATATTACTGTTATATGACTTTTATACTACTGTTATATTACTGTAATATTACTGTTATATTACTGTTATACTACTGTTATATGACTGTTATATGACTGTTATACTACTGTTATATTACTGTAATATTACTGTTATATTACTGTTATACTACGGTTATATTACTGTTATATTACTGTTATACTACTGTTATATTACTGTAATATTACTGTTATATTACTGTTACACTACTGTTATATTACTGTAATATTAATGTTATACTACTGTTATACTACTGTTATACTACTGTTATACTACTGTTATATTACTGTTATACTACTGTTATACGACTGTTATACTACTGTTATACGACTGTTATATTACTGTAATATTACTGTTATATTACTGTTATATTACTGTTATACTACTGTTATATGACTGTTATACTACTGTTATACTACTGTTATATTACTGTAATATTACTGTTATATTACTGTTATACTACTGTTATATTACTGTAATATTACTGTTATACTACTGTTATACTACTGTTATACTACTGTTATACTACTGTTATACGACTGTTATACTACTGTTATACTGCTGTTATATTACTGTAATATTACTGTTATATTACTGTTATACTACTGTTATATGACTGTTATATTACTGTTATACTACTGTTATATTACTGTAATATTACTGTTATATAACTGTTATACTACTGTTATATTACTGTAATATTACTGTTATTCTACTGTTATACTACTGTTATACTGCTGTTATACTACTGTTATACTACTGTTATATGACTGTTATAGTACTGTTATACTACTGTTATACTACTGTTATATTACTGTAATATTATTGTTATATGACTGTTATACTACTGTTATATGACTGTTATATTACTGTAATATTACTGTTATATTACTGTTATACTACTGTTATACTACTGTTATATGACTGTTATATTGCTGATATACTACTGTTATACTACTGTTATATTACTGTAATATTACTGTTATATGACTGTTATACTACTGTTATATGACTGTTATATTACTGTAATATTACTGTTATATTACTGTTATACTACTGTTATATGACTGTTATATTACTGTTATACTACTGTTATATTACTGTAATATTACTGTTATATTACTGTTATACTACTGTTATATTACTGTAATATTACTGTTATATTACTGTTATACTACTGTTATATTACTGTAATATTACTTATATATTACTGTTATACTACTGTTATATTACTGTAATATTACTGTTATACTACTGTTATACTACTGTTATACTACTGTTATATGACTGTTATATTACTGTTATACTACTGTTATATTACTGTAATATTACTGTTATACTACTGTTATACTACTGTTATATTACTGTTATACTACTGTTATACTACTGTTATATTACTGTTATATTACTGTTATATTACTGTTATACTACTGTTATACTACTGTTATACTACTGTTATATTACTGTTATACTACTGTTATACGACTGTTATACGACTGTTATATTAGTGTTATATTACTGTTATATTACTGATATACTACTGTTATACTACTGTTATATTACTGTTATACTACTGTTATACTACTGTTATACTACTGTTATATTACTGTTATACTACTGTTATATTACTGTTATACTACTGTTATATTACTGTTATATTACTGTTATACTACTGTTATATTACTGTTATATTACTGATATACTACTGTTATACTACTGTTATATTACTGTTATACTACCGTTATACGACTGTTATATTACTGTTATATTACTGTTATACTACTGTTATATTACTGTAATATTACTTATATATTACTGTTATACTACTGTTATACGACTGTTATATTAGTGTTATATTACTGTTATATTACTGATATACTACTGTTATACTACTGTTATATTACTGTTATACTACTGTTATACTACTGTTATACTACTGTTATATTACTGTTATACTACTGTTATATTACTGTTATACTACTGTTATATTACTGTTATATTACTGTTATACTACTGTTATATTACTGTTATATTACTGATATACTACTGTTATACTACTGTTATATTACTGTTATACTACCGTTATACGACTGTTATATTACTGTTATATTACTGTTATACTACTGTTATACTACTGTTATATTACTGTTATACTACTGTTATACTACTGTTATATTACTGTTATACTAATGTTATACTACTGTTATACTACTGTTATACTACTGTTATACGACTGTTATATTACTGTTATACTACTGTTATATTACTGTAATATTACTGTTATACTACTGTTATACTACTGTTATATTACTGTTATATTACTGTTATATTACTGTTATACTACTGTTATACTACTGTTATACTACTGTTATAATACTGTTATATTACTGTTATACTACTGTTATACGACTGTTATACTACTGTTATACGACTGTTATATTACTGTTATACTACTGTTATATTACTGTTATACTACTATTACTGTTATACTACTGTTATATTACTGTTATATTACTGTTATATTACTGTTATACTACTGTTATATTACTGTTATACTACTGTTATATTACTGTTATACTACTGTTATATTACTGTTACATTACTGTTATACTACTATTACTGTTATACTACTGTTATATTACTGTTATATTACTGTTATACTACTTTTATATTACTGTTATACTACTGTTATACTACTGTTATATTACTGTTATACTACTGTTATATTACTGTTATATTACTGTTATATTCAGCATTACAACATAATCTGGCACACAAGCTGATGTTAACAAAAGTCGGTAAAACCTCATTACTCATTCGGGAATGAAGTAGTGAACATACTGTAGTTTGGATCGTTTTTTCTTGTTTGCAATGCAATGGTAAATAAAGAACTATTGAGTGCATAAGTACAGCTTTTTCTTTACACAAGAAACATATAGAAGGTAACGTTTTATTATTTGAGGAGTGGAGAGTGTCTTCGTCTAGCATCTTTTACAATTTGAGATTTTGGCCAAATGACAGAAAAAACTGTAACACTTTTCAAGAAGGTTATATTTTTCTGATCACATTTTTGGACCAAAGATTTTTTACATTTGTTTTTTTTTTTAAGAATTTTTTTTCTTCATTTGGATGAAATGAAACTTAAATTTTATTTGAAATTTAATTTTCAAGTTTATGCTCCAAAAGTGAATAAATGGATTATAAATACAGCGTAAATATAATTTAGTACCATAAAATAACCTAAAAATATGAAATATAAAACATTATCTATCTGAAATATAGGCTAGTACATTCATTTAATTGAACGAAAAAAATATATTTGGTCATTTTTGACTGAGACACGAAGAGCACGCTCTTAAGTACATGCAAAGAAAGCAATGAGGCGCGTGCGCCTGCAGGGTGTTGTCTTCTGAGGCTCTGTTCTAGTTCCCTATGTAGACAGCAGACATTGCTCCAGGTCTAGGAACCGCACGCACGCTTCTGCGGGGTTGGTGTGATAAAGCTGCTGTCTGTCTCTGTTCCTCAAACACTGACTCAGGATTACAAACTTTGGCTCGGTTCCCTTGTTTTCCAGTGGAATAAGTGACGCCATCCCATCCGGAGACGACGGGAATGTCCGTGAATCCCTGATGGAGGTCTTTTAAACTTTCCACTTTATCTTGTAATTCATCACTTTATGGAATTCCCCCGTTTAGATTCAGTAATTAAAATCAGTGGATATCAAAACACACTCTCTGCCTCTCTCCATTTTATTGTTCTTTGTTCTTTGAATAAAGTTTCATGTTGTCAACACAAATAGAAAACAGATCCCACGGATTCAGAAATCGGACACTATCTGGATATTTGCACAAAGTGGCGTCTAGACGTGTACACACACACACGCACTTTGTTCCTCGGCTGTGTAATTTGGAAATCATTCATCAAGTTTTTTACATTGTTGAAAAATGTAAGATATATTTTTCTGTGGTTTTTCTTGATGTACAATACAATACAATACAATTTATTTGTATAGCAAATTTAAAAACAACTGGCTGAGTGCTTAACAAGGCCAAAAGACATACAATACAAATACAATATAAACATAAGACACACACATCAAGATATATTAAAAGCTATTGAGAAGAAATGCGTTTTCAAAGTAGATTTAAAAAAAAATTGTATGAGATGTTACACGGCTGATCTGCGGCTTCAGAGTTATTATTGTTAACTAAAAGCAAATTAAACCTTACTAAACTATTAAAAATCATTTTCTGTGATTGAAATGAAGCCGAAATACAATATAATTATTACATGAATGACTTAAACTTCAACAACTTAAACTTTATTTCAGTAGTACTAAAGTTACTTAAGTTGAGGTACTAAAATCACTAAAACAGAAATAAAAATAAATCATCTAGACATATAAAAAATGAATAAAAATAGAAAAAGCATATAAAAATTACAAAACGGAAATTATAAAAAAAAATGCTAATTTAAAATAATAATAAATACTACGATACATAAATAATACTAAAATAACTCAAATGGAAATAAAATGGTTTATAAGAGCCCCATACCTTTTAACATCTTGTTTTCAAACATGCACATATTCACCTGATTGAGATTTCTATGTATAAAGACTGTGATTTAAGTTTGCATTCCTGTACTTGCGGGATTTTTGAGGCCTTTGATCCGTCTTCCCCAACTTCCTGTTTCAACAGGAAATGCATCAACACAATTTCATCTTTGAGATGAAGCTGAATGACTTTTCCTTTCTCTCACAGCGAGACGTGATCCACGAGCTCACTGGGAATCAGAGGCTCCTTGTTTCTGGAGTTTGTAAATGAAAGCACTGATGCAGATAAGCAGCTTCAGAGAGAGAGAAACGTGAACACAAGCCCAAATCTCTCCGTCAATACACTCACCAATTATCAGCGGCTAATTAGCTGTGGATTAAACTGAGAATGACTGACTCTGCACGGAGAAACCTGCGATGCATCATGTCTTACTTAAAGCCTTTAAGTGGGGGGTCTTTGCTGCTTAAGCTTCATGTTCACTACTTCTAATAGTTGAGGTTTGTGATTTGAAG
Organism: Meda fulgida; assembly: GCA_030578275.1. Classification (NCBI taxonomy): domain Eukaryota; kingdom Metazoa; phylum Chordata; class Actinopteri; order Cypriniformes; family Leuciscidae; genus Meda; species Meda fulgida. Next base: position 25,392,581 of record CM060640.1, read on the forward strand.
GAACTCCTCACCTCGCAAAGATGCCCTTCTGATTGTTCACGCTTTCATTGCATTTCTCTCTCTTTTTCCGTGCAGCGAGAAGTACAAAAGGTCATTAAACTGCGGTTTGAGTTGAGAAAACGAAGACTGTAAAGGCAGTTCTTTGTAAGTTGTGAGAGTTGTGAGATCTTTCAGATATAGGACAGGCTTTTGTCTGAGTGTTGTGGGACTGTAGGGACACAAACATTGCTCTCTGTCCTGCGGGAGACAGCATGCGTTCTGTCCTCGATCTACAGCCGAGGAAGGTTTACGTGCAGCTGGAAGCATCAGTCAAGTTTTAGGCAGCTTTCTTGAAATGAGGACATTACTAATTGTACACTCTTGAAAATAACGGTTCCAAAATAGGGGTCATAGAAGAACCCTTTTGGTCCCCAAAAAACCTTTTAGTGAATCGTTCTAAAAATAATCTTTTTCTGAGATGATTTGGGCTCGTTCCACCTAGTGTCAGTTCAAACATCCAAAAGTCATTTTTTTATTAACTTTGAGAAAGGTTTGTGTAAGATAAATAATCATTCTGTTAAATTTAATGTAATGGTTCTTTATCTGCATCATTGACTCCATAAAGAACCATTTTGTTCCACAAAAGTTTATTTATAGTGGAAAAAGGTTCTTTAGATTATTAATATGTTCAAAAAATGGTTCTGTTTAGAACGATTCACTAAAAGGTTTTTTGGGAACCAAAATGGTTCTTCTGTGACCCCTATTTTGATGCATACTAGTTTTGTTGAATTGCATTCCTTGCAGTACAAGTCAAGTCATCTTCATTTATATAGCGCTTCTAACCATGTAGATTGTTTCAAAGCAGCTTTACAGAGATAAACATATAATTTAAGGTAACAGACAAAGTGTAACACTAACTCGACAGTAAAATAAATGTTTTTGGATTTTTAGAAATGATTAAGGTAGGTTTGCACAGTATATTAACTCATTTTCTGTGTTTTCACTGTTCTGCGGTAGGGGGCGCTATCACACATCTCCTGAAAGCATACTGAATCTCCTGATTTAAAGAAAGGCGAAAAAGAAGCAGAAACAAGCAATATCATATGTAATCATATGTAAACTAACGCGATCATCATTAAACAGCATATAAATCAAAGCTTCCTAATGTTACTGACTGAAATGATCATCATTGTGAATGCCATCCGGATGTAGTCTTTGACTGTTCCATGTGTGTTTTGATGTGGTCGTTTTTCTCAGCTTTTTGCTCAAAATGTTGCTTTTTAATGAAACTTAATAACAATTGCATGAATCTAAAATAAAACAGGTGTTTTTGTTTAAAAGATGATGCACTGTACCTTCTTTTTATATATTACATGTTCAGATATTCATCAGCCAAATATTCTGGAGGCATAAAACGTTTGTGAAAATGGTAAACTTTCTTCAAAAACGCTGGTGGGGAAAGAGTTAAAATATTATTGATCTCGTAAAATTATTGTTTTTATTTTACAGTATAATAGTATTATATATTACAAGTTTTTAGAATAAAGGTGTCTATGTCTCCTCTAAGGATATCTCCAAAAAGCTAGCTAACTTTTCACATTTGTTCGTTTTTAGTCTTGCAACAGTATGTCAGAAACACTTGTCATTGTGTATTAATGTATCTGAAGCCTGTTTTTCTATAATTAGGTCACTTAGCAGACCACGTATTATGCATGAAAGGACTGATTGTTGGAGTGTTGCGTCGCATGCGGGAACCGCTGAGGGACACATATAGAAGCAACTCGCTGTTCCCACGTGGAGCTGCAAGGAATAAACTGCCCCGGAGAACCTTCCGAGCCCTGCAGGAGCACAGGGTTACCACATCACTGCAATCGTGTGTAATGCAACCATTCAGCTGACCATCATCTGCCCCAAACCTGACGCCTGCCCCCCGCCGGAGCCCATCCCGACTAACAGCGGTCTGGAGGTGAGAAGAGATCCATGCATCCCAAAAATTACAATTCTATCCCTGTTTATTTAGTTTAAAACCCCAAATGCCTTTATTTCCTCATCTGTAACCCCATGCTTTATTTGTTTTGTAGCATTTCTGTAGTTGAAGCAGCAGAGCATGGCATTGACGCAGGGTTTGATGCATGCACGAATAAAGTCTACATCTTGATTGCAATGTAAGTCGCTTTGGATAAAAGCATCTACCAAATGCATGCATGCTCTTTTTCTGAACAACTGTCTCTACACAAATTTTTCAGTGAACTATTCCTTTAAGTGCACACACTCCTCCCAAAGCAAGATTGTCAAACCCTATCTTTTTAATTCCCTTCTCCCTGTCTTTTTCCACGCTGACCTCATCGGGTTATTGCAGTCCTGGGAAGCCGAGCATGTGAGCTTCCCCAGGTCATTAAGAGCAGGCCTGAAAAGACTCTCTGCGGGCCGGAGATAAACCAGCCAGCGGACGCGCAATAAGCCCAGAAGAAAGACAGCTCTGTGGAGGGCCTAGCTGGACACTGAGGCCGGGATTAAAACCCGTCTGAAAGGAGGAGAAAGTCAATGGACCCGCATGAAAATATGAAGTGAAAGAGCGGTTGTGGGGCGAGGGGGGGCGGACGAGATGAATGGGAAACTTATCAGCATTCGGAGCGCATGCGAGGACCCAGCGCGAGGGTCAGGGAGTTCTCCCAGGAGGAAAGGTGCACTCGGGAGACGCTTATCTGTGTTTGCTGAGGCACCTCGCCGATAACGACACGGGAGGAAACTTTGGCCGGTGCATTACAAGCGTTTTTACAGCTTAAAGGGACACTAAGTAAGAATTACTCCCATCTAGCGATGAAATTGTCTTTTGCATTCAAACGAATTGTGCTCTCCTGCGCCTCACGTTTTCAAATGCGTGTTGCATCTACGGTAGCCGTTATGTACCAACAAGCTATGACAGGATGTCTTCTAATAGCACTTCGTCGAGTTTTCCCTCAGGTGAACAGGTTTGTTATTTCAAACAAACTTCAAATTGACTCAACGAACAAACGAATGTTACAGTATGAAGTAATGAGTGTCAAAAACATGAACTATTGTAATTATGCCTTGTTTACTCATTATATTTTTTTGAAGTATGTGCATTGTTAGATATCATCATCAGATGATTCAACAGTAGGGAGAGGAAGAAGTATTGTTAGAGGTAGAGGAGGAGGACAGAGAGGCAGTGGATCAGTGGGATCTAGGCGAGGAGGAGGAAGAGGAGGAGAGTGAGTGTCAATACTACGACCACAAAGATGCCCGGCAGCTACAAGAGCTACAGACAGAATTCATGCGTCTGTATTATTCAATGTGAGGTCACAGTATAAATGATAAATAACAGAAAATATCAGATAACATAAAAACTGAAGTAGAGTTAGCTATGCAAACAATGCAAGAACAATCATATGCTCTATTAAAATATATTTGTATCGAATTTCTAGCTTACAAAAGTAAACTTACAAACTTTTTTTAGTGCCTTCTCTATACTCAATATCTGCTATTCATCAAAGAGCCCTTTTAACTGTAAATGTTCTTCTGTCTATATAATAAAGTAAACAACCAAGCAATTAAAAAAAACTTGTAATTAAGACTGTAACATTGATTTACCTGTCGAGGAGAAAGCAGGACTTCAGCGTCTCTTTTGACATCTTTCTCCTGCATTAGCTCTTTCCACCGGGAAAATCAATCCCGACCTTCACTCGTGTTTTTTGTATCCTCCGGTCACGTTTCCTTTTACCATCATTTTTGGTCTGTTTTGGCGAAGAGGATTTCTTATCCAGTGGCTCGGCATAGGTATGGTCCGCCATTAAAAATAAAAGTGACAAGCGCCTCTCACTGCTCTGCTCCTCCGCTTCTGCTGCTTTCAGTTACGTCACGCTGCGGCTCTGAACGAAAACGCGTTGTGGAAACGCGTTGGCGTACTTTTTGTCCCTCTCTGCTATTATAGTTTTTCAAGATGGCGGAACTACATGGAAGCCTCCGTGGACTTACCCGTCCCATGTATATAAATATAATAAATTCTTCATTTACGAGGATAAATCAGATAATTGGCAGAAGTATTTGTACACCATTGGGGACATATTTATGAATACAAATATTGATTTTAGATTATAAATTACCCAAAAAGTTACTTATTGTCCCTTTAAAGCATTGCTGTACAGAGGCTACGTTTACATGCACAATCTTTGTTTCAATCGGGATGAATTCATTCTGATCGATGATTCTGAATGTAGAGTTTACATGAGCGCTGAACATCTGATCGGGTTGATGTGTGTGTTTATACGTCACAAACTTCAGATCAGAATTGTTTTTTGACATGCGCACACTGCACTAATATGCAGAGATAGCCATTCTCCTACATTGGTTCTATATTTGTTTTAAACAGCAGACTTAATATCGATCTATTTCTGGTCATAATTTGGAGACCGTGATCATGTGATCCTGTGCCGCTGCTTATATTGATTATATTGATATAGTGTGTGTGTGTGTGTGTGTGTGTGTGTGTGTGTGTGTGTGTGTGTGTGTGTGTGTGTGTGTGTGTGTGTGTGTGTGTGTGTGTGTGTGTGTGTGTGAGTCTGAAGCAGCGCTGGCGGCCTGTTCTCGTGCTCCACTTCACACACACAGAGAAAGCAGGACTATAGGATGACGGACACTCGTTTATACGACACTTTATTCATCAGGAAGAACAGCTCCACGTCATTACTACATCATTGCACATGCGCAGTCCTTTCAGTGTCGGTTTTCAATCCGATCAAGTGTTTACATGTTAGAATAGGAATAAACCAGCTCTTTCATCGACATCAGATCGACATCTCATTCGTGTTGAGCTCAGTCGGATCGATTAAGGAGTTTACATGAACGGATTGTTTGGTTGGATGTGAACCTAGCCAGTGTTTGGAACCAAAAAGGAAAGTTATTTTTCATTCTTTGCTTAGGAGTAAAAAGAGGTTTGAAATACCTGAGCGGAGATATAAAGTCAGCAAACGTTCACGCTGATGAGAGCAGTGTTCAGATGAATATGTAAATATGTGCTGCACGCTTTCCTCTAAACAAGTCCAGTCACCTTTATTTCTATAGCACTTTTACAGCACAGAGTGTTTCAGAGCTTTACAGAGATGACAGCTTTACAAAATAATGCACCAAAGTTTGTTTCTAGAAGAGAATAGCGTCACAGGCCAGCTTAAGTAAGTTCAGATGCTTCATTTTTGTTGTAAAAAAGTTATTAATTTAGTTAATTTAGATATATATAGAACAGCTCTGGAGAAAACTGTGATGTCATCGTCCAGCTCAGTTCAGTTCTCATATAATGCTGTCAGATCAATATTAATGTTGAATATTATTAAATGTCCCCAACTAAGCAAGACAAAAGCCAAAGGTGACAGTTTCAATGAACCAGAACTCCACCAGTGACAGAATGGAGAAAACCCTCTTGAGAAACCAGTCTCAGGTCTGCTCTGGACCAGCAGTGTGTGATTATGATTCAGGCATTAAAGGTCAGGGGTCAGATTGGATTGATTTGGAACATTCATAATATTAATAATAAAATAAAAACAAAAAAATGAGAGCAGTGAGAAAACAGCAGTTTGATTTTTCAAAGCTGTTTACCAGCCAGAAAGGTTTTTTTTTTTGGCAAATTGTTTGGAACTCCCCGAATGAAATTCCCTTTGGCCTGATTTCGTTGAAATTACGCCACAACAGTTCGTTCTCCGATTTTGCTAGAAGAATGTTGTGGCCTTAAACGTGTTCCAAGAGCTGTTATACCTGAAGCCCATAAAAAGGCAATTAGCATCCCATATATTACTCTTTTAGAAGAGTTTTGCCCATTTTAGGCAGTTGTTGGCAGAGAAGCCACGTATGGAAAGGAGGGCTTTCAGACATAGAACGAGAACAGCGAGTGAGTGTGTGTCCGTCTTTGTTCCTTCCTGTGGGTTCCTTCAGATAACATCAGCTTCAGCCATTACAGCCTGCTATCTGGGAGAAGGGGCTCTTTCAACTGTCCCCGGGGTCAGGATACAGCACTGATCCTTTCATTAGGCCCACCTGATAAAACGGCATTAGGGATCATTTCGGAAATCTGAAGGGCACACACAGAATTCCCAACGTCACACACTCCGGCTGAACAGGCAAATTACGCAAATTGCATTAGATTTCATTAAGATTGGAAATGCTCTTGACGTTGAAATCAGACTGCGCTTGGGTCTTTTGACTCATTGACATCATTTACATACATGCATACATACATACATACATACATACATACATACATCCATCCATACATACATACATACATACATACATCCATCCATACATACATACATGCATGCATACATACATACATACATACATACATCCATACATACATACATACATACATACATACATGCATACATACATACATCCATACATACATACATCCATACATACATGCATGCATACATACATATATACATACATAAATACATACATACATACATACATACATACATACATAAATACATACATAACATACATACATACATACATACATACAGTACATTCATGCATACACATATACATGCATACATACATACATTTACTATAAGCTTACAATGGTCTAGCAGGCAACTGTACAGCTGAAGTAGAGGAAGAAAAAAATGTTAAGTCTCAAATAAAATGGGTTTGAACATAATTAAAATCAGTCTTTGACAGCAGACCCAGTAAACCAAGTAAAACCAGATTTAAAATGAATTTCATACCATCACTCTCCAAAACTCAATCAATGTGCCTGTGGTTACGTCAAATCTACGATGAGAGAGAGAGAGAGAGAGAGAGAGAGAGAGAGAGAGAGAGAGAGAGAGAGAGAGAGAGAGTGGGGGGGGGGGGGTGATGGCGAGTCGAGGGGTGTCTTGAACAAGCACAGGGAGGCGTCTGTGGTTGCGGGGAGTTTGTGGGATGTTATTGGTCAATCCTTCGTAACTGAAGAATTGTCGGGTAATTAGATCATCCTGCGCAGAATAGGAATCAATTTCCGACAGGGCAGCGCCATGGCTTTTCCTAATGTGAGCCACATTGGGACCTGTGATCCACGGCAGTAATTCAAAGCAGATGTGATGTCCTGCTCAGGTGGCCACCGTGACCGTGAGAGTTTCTCGGGGTGAAGCTGTGTGCGGTTTTCTGAAGTAAAGCAATAGATCTGATTCTAATTATTTCTCTTCATATTTGGATAATTGTCTCTGCACTCAGTCGGCTATAAATAAACCAGCGGGTAGTTCACAGCCTGACTGATTGCACTGTATTATTATGATTGATTATAATAATAATCAATTCTCTATTTCTTTACAGGAGGTGCAGAAATTGAAGTAATATCACTTGCAAAATTCACATGTGAACATGGGCACTAACACAAGAAGGACTTACATGTGATAGTGGGTTTCGATTGGCTTTGAGCACTTTTTATGGTCATTGGTTTTGGTTGTCAACATTACAAATAATTCTCCTTTAATAAAGCTTAAAGGTTTCATCTCTGTACCAGTACCTAATGGAGTTATTATGATTTTGTCCGAACATGTTTCCTAAACTTTCCGACATCTGCTTTTGGTCAGATAAACAGGTAGTATTAAGCATTTTTCTCCTTTGATAGCCATTAAAAATGTGTTTAGGTGAAATACTTTTTTTTGCAAGCAACATGTAAATCACAGATTTCATACAGGTCACGTACTTTCGGAGGTCCAGCACCAACTGAGGAACTGCCATTGCGATGAATGGGAATGCTAACAGGTTCTTTTCAAGGTAAAGCTGAACAGTGTTGTTTTAGTATCATTAATAACCCCAAGCTGAACTCAACCCCCTTGAGATAAGTAACTATGAGGTCCTGTTTGTCATTCAGAGCAAATAAGGTGGTCAGCGACCTCTTTCACATCCATCCCAGATTATTTGCAGCTTTCACAACCCAGCAACACAGGTGAGGATACGAGATCAATGAAGTCAATCAGAAGGTGTCCGAGCGCCGGCTAGATTGAGGAAAGGAAAGAGTGAAGGAAAGAAGGATTAGGAGAGAGAGAGAGGGAAGTCTGGATGCAGGAGCACATATTCTCCAGATGAGGGTGAAAATGAAAACCACCAGTGCCGAATTCCCACGTGACCTGTCCGCTGAAGAGAATTTTGCTCCTCCTTAAAAAATGTGAAAAGCATCCAGATTGTAGAGTCTCAGAAGGCTGTTAATGTTCACAACACTCGTAATTATCTTGGCACCGCACATTTAGCATTGCAACATGCACTTAAATGCATTCAGCACTTAAACTCAATTGTTTAATTTGTTCAACATAAACATTGAATGAAAATACACCTCATTTCGTGGCTAAAGTGTTTAAACTAGTTCTAAACCATTTATACTTGATGTTTAACGATAGTCTTGTTCGTGCGTTAATGCTTGCACTCGAGCAGGCCATGAAAACCTGCTTTTATTTTGTAACAAGGATGCAGAAACCGAATTTAACACGGATATTTAGGCTGTTACAGAGACTGTTGGACCCGTGGCTCGATTGAGTGAGTCAAGCTGGTCACGACGCTGATGATAATATCAAGTTTGCTCTTGGCTTGCTTTCTTCAGGTCCTAAATCACACACATATGTGGCACGCTCATAGATCTATGAACATGAGCGCTAACGCACATGAGCACAGATGCTATAATCAAATACTCAAAGCAGACCTGGTTGGTAATGTTTCATACTGCCCGCAGAGATCGTAAAAAACGCAACAGGTTGCAGTGTCCATCCCTGAGAGCAGTTCAGGAACTGGATTGAAGGACATCGAACCGAAAGCATGACTTTCCTAAGCATGTGGAAAATCGGTTTTCTGTGGAAGCTGTCCAATAGCGATAGGCCTCTTACACGTATTACTTACTACTCTCCCACACGTCATCTAAGATGTTCATGTCTTTCTTTCTTCAGTTGAAAAGGTTTTGGAGGAAAACATTCCAGGATTTCCTCCATATAGTGTCTTCAATGGGGTCCAACGGCTCGAAGGTCCAGATGTGAGTTTCAGTGCAGCTTCAAAGTCTCGACACGATCCAGCCGAGGAATACGAGTCTCATCCAGACAAACCAGGGACATTTATAACACAATACACATTTATTTACTTTATACCACTAATGCTGGTCTTGCACTCGCTGTGATGCGCCACACATTACGTAATCACGTTAAAAGGTCAAGTGTGACGTAGGCGTAAGAACAGGCCCAGTGTTTACAAGCCAACGTGCAAAGACTGAGTCGAACGGCATTTACAAAAATAAATAAATAAAAGGTAAAACAACGATGTCGGCCGATATTAAAGTTGGAGGAGAAAATGAAAATGAGTTTTTCACCCTACATTTCTGACCCGGAACACGCGTGACCTTTCACCCTGATGACGTAATGTGTGGCGCATCACAGCGAGTGCAAGACCAGCATTAGTGGTTAAAGTATATAAATGTGTATTGTGTTATAAATGTCGCTGGTTTATCTGGATGAGACTCGTATTCCTCGGCTGGATCGTGTCGAGACTTTAAAGCTGCACTGAAACTCACATCTGGACCTTCGAGCCGTTGGACCCCATTGAAGACACTATATGGAGGAAATCCTGGAGCGTTTTCCTCAGAAACCTTTTCCACTGAAGAAAGAAAGACATAAATATATATGGATGACATAGCGGTGAGTAAATTATCAGGAAACTTTAATTCTGAAGTGAACTAACTTTTAAAAAGTATTCACACTGATGGTATAAGACTAGAAGAACTTTAAATCAGGATCAGCAATGCTACTTTTTATAACAATGCTTTTAAATTGATAGATATCGTCTTATTTGAGTACTGTGTGCAAACGTGTTCACCAAAGTTCATCAGACATTGAGAAGTCGTAACGCCAGTGAGATCCCTAATCGGTTTCCCCAGCACGAATTGTGGTTTTCTTTGTAAACGTTGCATTATGTGCGTCACGTTTAATGTCTGCATCAGCAGATACTCAGTGCAGATGCAGGCAGACACCTGTAAAACACTCCAGCTGAGGGAGACGGGGGGGGGGCCCAACACTTCTCCAGGGATTAGTTGAGTAATCCTGCTTTTAACTGGCAGCCAAGGTTGGGCTGGGTTTGTTCTCCAACAATAAGAGAGAGACTCATTAAAGATATTAGCTGGGCTGGGCTATTGGCCCATTCACTGCTTAATTATGTGGTTTGATCCTGATTTAGACACATATTGGATGTCTCCACCAAAGTGCTTCATTTCCCGAGGGGAGCTTTTGCTGGATCAGCAAACTGTCTTTGACCAGTAAGCAGGGTTGTCATGTGCATTAATGTATTTACTGGTGCAACCTCAAGTTTTGGCTCAGGTTTTTCCTTCAGTGTGCATCTGTGGGATTTGTTTTCCAACTGTAACACACGTTTCCTCAACAAGATGCATGCTTTGAGGAATCATTTATGTCACATAATCTGCAGCATGATGCATACACTAAACCTGAGGTCACAAATGCAAAATTGTACATGCAAAAAGATCTAGTGTCAGTATGTAGAGATGCATGTAGCACAGCTCAGACAGGAGTCATTTACAAACCAAGCAGGTTTCTGTGGCTCATTCATAGACCAATTTAAACATGAGCAAAAACTGTGTGGGGACATTTTCACCCTCACACAAAAACCCAAGTGTGCAGATTCCTATTGGAACCGCCTGTGAAATTTCATAGAGCAAATTGTAATGTATCCGCATATTTAGTATAGAGGTTGCTTTAGTAAACAACAATAAATGAAAAGTTTGCAGACATATATATTTCGAGATGACAAGGCACCATAGGTGGTCATGGATAATGTACATGGCCAAATACAATGGAGCGACACAGTCTTAAGCTTTGACTTGTGTAGTTTACGTGGTTTGGCTTGTGTTTCTGGATGTCGTTCAGCACACAGGGTCTCCAAGTTCAGACAAATGGATACAGGCTTTTCTTTGATTTGGTGAAGTAGTCTAAATGGCCTATGTAAGCAGATACCGGAGCCCTAACCATAATTTTCAGTCCCACAAAGTGGTTCAGGTGAGGTGCACCAGAAATTACTGCAATGAAAGAGTTTGGCTCCGCGCTCTCTAAACATGCAGTCATGTAGATCCATTATTGATATGTACACACCAACATATAAAATGTAAATACTGAGTTCATCACCCATTTTGAAGCCTTTGATATCCAAGGCAAGACCACAAGAGGATAAATATGCTTAATTCCCCTAAACAGCCGAGCGTTGGTCTTCCTGACAACCTGGGGATTTATGTTTGTGGGTCAGATGTGTTTTAAAGGTTTCTTCCAGAGAAACTCTCCCCTTTAACAAAGATTCTGCATTTTAATTTTGAAGTATACGAAAGTAAAGCAGCTTTTTGCTTTCCAAATTTTTCTAAGATCTTCTTGGCAGTCAGTAAGTCAGCATATCATGTATAGGTTTATCTGCAGAAAGCAACTCCAAAATGCATTGCAATTCATCAGTGAAATATTGCTTAGAACAATACACAAGTAGAGTGTTTTAAATCATTTGCCATTTCAGTTAAAGTGCGGTCGCATTAGTGATATTTTGCAGGCAAAAATAGGTCCATTTGTCAATAGCATGGTGATGTATGAAGCTTGCTTACAAACCATGCAACTTTCCATTGGTCAGCTTGGTGAATTCAGTCGACCAACATGAAAATTACTAAAATATACGTGGGGAAATTCTTCGCCCTCACGCGAAACTCCCTATTCTGTGGATTCCTATTTGAATAATTCAATTTCTCCTCTAAAATTTCAGCTGAAGATGTTGGCTCTGTGGGCAAGATAGCAAGCCAGCTCACTGTTTGGAAACAGAGCCAGTGATCTTGTACATCATGACAGGAAAATACAGTCAAAATCTGACATTTAATAAACGGTCATTTTCATAGGATAGAGCTTAGTTTGAAAATGGACATTCGACGATGTGTTTTTTTGGTAAGTAAAATACCAGGTTTGGAGGGATTACAGGCGATCTGGACTCTGTCATAAACGTAATCACTAATACCAAAAGGTAAAGCATTCCTTTTAAGTAGCATACATCTGTAGATCATTATAATAGCAGGCATGGCTAATTAAAACAATGAATCCCAAGAGATGTCGAAAGGGATGCTTTTATCACTATTCTGCCCTCTTTTAGCTATCTCAGAGACAATCCTCCTCTCTAAATAAGTCCTCTCTAACACCTTCAGGGCCAGATCAGATAGCCGAGACCCATAGCCAGCCCTGAGGTCCTTCGCTAGCATTAGCGACACTTAGACCCTTCTAATGGACGCCGACCCCTGATCTAGCCACTGATTGGCCACTTGGGTCCAATCCCACCCAATACACTAACATGTTATTTTGGTTGCAGTTCACAAATAGAGCAGCAGTTGTCTCGGCTGTTGCCTCCAGGGATTGAAGCAACATTCCTTCTCTTTCCACTTTGTGAAACACTTCAGTCAGCAGGAGAAGAGCCATTATGAAGGAAACGGCTCTGCCTCTGTGGAAAGCACATTATTAGATATAGTTAATGTTAGTGTGTGTGTGTTGGCTGTGTTTAACAGCATGCTTTACTCCTGCTGCTCCAGTGGTTTGGTGCAGTTACAGGTTAGGGATCAAATGCTAATCAAGCTGGTTTCTATGTGGTCACAGATGGCTGAAACCCTTTTAACCACCCCTGACCTACTGTGAGAAAGTTACTTTCAACAAAAGCAATTCGTCAAAGAGCTAACAATATCATAATATACAATTCAAGGTTTATTAGGCAACAAATTAACCTACTTTACTCAAAAATGGTCCAAGTGTTTCTTATTTCACTATTTGTATCGCAATCAGCAGGGTGTTTAAAAGATGTTGGCTGTTTGTAAAGGTGTCATTGGTTTTCAGATGATCTTGTGCACTGAAACCCTGCCGACCCCCTACTAAACTTTCAAGAATCACAGGGTCTAACATTTACAGTTTTCAGCTGTAAATAAGGAAAAATAGCACTTAGACTTGTAGGACTACTGTTGTGTCAATTAAAGTCATTTAACTGGCATTTTAGTCAACCTAAATTACTTTGTTTTGGAAATTGACTTTGGTTTTGAGGTACCAGCGCCTATATACCTTTTTTTAGCAGTGTAATTTCACTAACCAAAAAGTGACAGAGTTTTTCAATACATGCACTGTGGTTATTTAGACATGCATCATATTAGCACCATGGTATTCTAGAAGTACCATTGCAATATCATGGTGAATGAATATAGCCACACCTACTGCAATAGTACTTATGTAAGGATTCAGCATCACCCTTAAAGTCCCCCTGTGGTGAAAATCCAGCTTTTAATGTTCTTTATGTGTCTATGTGGTGTTTTTAATATGCTTTACGACAAAGGATGTGTAAGTTCATAAGTCAACAGCATTGCTGAGTATTTTCTGCTTAAAACTGCAGTGAACCAAAGACAGTCTTAAAAACACGGTGTGAAATCGCTGGTGTTTCTGACGTCACAAACGACCTTGTAACCAATCAGATCAACGTGTGCTCGTCAACCAGTGGATCTCTGAGTGAGTGGAGGCGGGGCTCATTTGCATATTCATAGAACCGTGTATACTAAATGAGGCAAGGGTGTCGAGTTACATTCAAGATATTTTAAAGCATGAGGATTTTTTGAAAAGGAAAAAACTTTTAAATATGTCATTTTGGTGACCACAGATAAGTTTTAAGGGATACAATGATTGAGTACAGGGAGACTTTAACCAACCCTCCAGATGCATCTGATATGCGTTAGTTTCTCATAACTGATCTCAAGCCAGTTTAACTCCATCTGTCCTGGTCACAATGTAAGCTAGAGGAACTGATTGTAGATCAGTGGTGGTTGACATCTACCTCTCCCGTGTGAGGCCACTGCATGAGAATACAGCAGCTGCCGGTCAGACTGAAACCTGAGAGCGTTCAGTGCGAGTCAGAGTCTGAAGCCTGCGGGGTCCGGGGCCCCAGCGGCCCTGCCTTCACATGCTACCAGCTTTGATTGAATCCACGCACATATGCATAAGCATTTTAACATAGCATTTATCTGCAAAACTTTAGCTTTGGGTTTAGCATGAGAAGTTAAGGATAGCCATGTGAAAATGACCTAAAGGTACACTGTGTAGTTTTTTTTAAGTATTTTATTAGCTAAAATCAATGTCTTTATTCATAAATATGTAAAATTACCTCTGCCAATGATCTGACTTACGATGAGAAATTAAAATATAATAACAAATTTTGCAATATAAAGCAGCATAAAGGACTGTTTTTATACAGGTAAAATAACTGGAAGCGACTGACACCAGAAGCCTCGCACATTCAATTTACATGGCCGTGCCGTTCTTATGTATTAAATATTAAATATCTATTTTTTGTATAACCCAGTCAATTAAATACTTTACAGTTGAAATTCTCCAAATAGATTTTGTCTTTTCATTTTGAACTCGATTAACACAAACTGTAAAACTTTTTCCTTTAATACATGTTTTCTTTGTCGCTTGTAAATAAGGTCTTGCCGATATCTGTGATATATGTATCACCGTACAAATGGTCGACACATTCATACAGTGCATGATATATAAGTCAAGTCAAGTATATTTATATAGCACTTTTCACAATATAGATTGTATCAAAGCAGCTTCACAGCATCAATCAAAATAACATAACAGTGTTTGTTTCTTAGTGGAAAAACATCCACGTTTCGTAGAGGTGATCAATGGTATTAATGCTTGGTTAATTAATTTGAATATCCCCAACTGAGCAAGCCAAAGGCAACAGTGGCAAGGAACCGAAAAACTCCATCAAGTGACCTACTGGTGTCCTAAACCTCCATCAGGTGACCTACTGGTGTCCTAAAACTCCATCAGGTGACCCACTGGTGTCCTAAAACTCCATCAGGTGACCCACTGGTGTCCTAAAACTCCATCAGGTGACCCACTGGTGTCCTAAACCTCCATCAGGTGACCTACTGGTGTCCTAAAACTCCATCAGGTGACCTACTGGTGTCCTAAAACTCCATCAGGTGACCCACTGGTGTCCTAAACCTCCATCAGGTGACCTACTGGTGTCCTAAAACTCCATCAGGTGACCCACTGGTGTCCTAAAACTCCATCAGGTGATCTACTCGTGTCCTAAAACTCCGTCAGGTGACCCACTGGTGTCCTAAAATCCATCAGGTGACCTACTGGTGTCCTAAAACTCCATCAGGTGACCCACTGGTGTCCTAAACCTCCATCAGGTGACCTACTTCTGTCCTAAAACTCCATCAGATGACCTACTGGTGTCCTAAATCTCCATCAGGTGACCCACTGGTGTCCTAAACCTCCATCAGGTGACCTACTGGTGTCCTAAAACTCCATCAGGTGACCTACTGGTGTCCTAAAACTCCATCAGGTGACCTACTGGTGACCTAAAACTCCATCAGGTGACCCACTGGTGTCCTAAAACTCCATCAGGTGACCCACTGGTGTCCTAAAACTCCATCAGGTGACCTACTAAGTGACCCACTGGTGTCCTAAAACTCCATCAGGTGACCTACTGGTGTCCTAAAACTCCATCAGGTGACCTACTGGTGTCCTAAAACTCCATCAGGTGACCCACTGGTGTCCTAAAACTCCATCAGGTGACCCACTGGTGTCCTAAAACTCCATCAGGTGACCCACTGGTGTCCTAAAACTCCATCAGGTGACCTACTGGTGTCCTAAAACTCCATCAGGTGACCTACTGGTGTCCTAAAACTCCATCAGGTGACCTACCAAGTGACCCACTGGTGTCCTAAAACTCCATCAGGTGACCTACTGGTGTCCTAAAACTCCATCAGGGGACCTACTGGTGTCCTAAAACTCCATCAGGTGACCTACTGGTGTCCTAAAACTCCATCAGGTGACCTACTGGTGTCCTAAAACTCCATCAGGGGACCTACTGGTGTCCTAAAACTCCATCAGGTGACCTACTGGTGTCCTAAATAACGTCCTACAACCCAACTCCACTTTAGTTTTTCAGATAACATAAAAACTGAAGTTTTAGAAAACAACGTTGCCAAAAATGGAAAATGTTGCCAATTTAATGCGGCTGTTTTGTCCACGTTCATGGAAATTGTCTGCACACATGGAAAAAATGACACACGAATGAAGTGGAAACTTACTCAACCCCATCAACATCACAGACACTTTCTGCATGTTTGGCACTTTGAAAGAAGCAAAATGGTGCACTCTTAGAAAGTTACTCTAATCCGATGTTTCCAGACACAGTTCAGCTATACTGACAAACGACATTAAATCGTGTACAACTGTTTCACTAGCTTTGTACAAGTGTCCTCTGCCCTCTTCAAAGGGTCTAGAGCTTGTAAACTGACTCAAGAGAAGTTCATGTAAAGTTTAAAATTAGCTTCAGCAAGTCCCTGACAGAACTGACACATGATTATGTTTTTGCACTGATGGCTCTTTCAACAAGTCTTTTCCTGTACGTACAATGGCAAACAATCTTTATTTAGCCACATCTAGGTTATTCAACACACTCTTCGAGAGTAAATATGACCAATGAATGGTCAACAGATCTACAAACAGCAGGATTGATTGACTGATACTTCTCTTCGCTCTTGAAGTTCTGTGTGTTTCTTTCACAGATGCGAAGGGCCATCAGGATAGAAGGCCGTACTGTCAACAAATCCACTTTCAGGAATCTTTCTCACCCTTCTTAAAGCCACAGGTTGAGCAAGACCACAGGGGTGGGAAGTTTAGATCTCAGGATAGTTGTTTTGACAGCGTCGCAAATCTGTCTTCAGGGATAAGCCTGGGAACTCACCTCTGAAAGGATAGGAAGAGAATTGACAGGCTTTTGCATTCCGAGGGATGTGGAATTTACGGCTTACGCTACGGAGAGTCGAATAGGGAGAAACCCAGGTTTCAGGTGACTGAAGCTCTTGAGAACACCTGAATGAATGGTCATAAATTTGTCTTGAAACTGGTAGATAAATAGTACGGCAGAAACCCTCGTCAGAATCCCATTCCATCAGCTTGAGAAGGAGTAACGTAATTACATTATAGGCCTCAGAAAGTGATTGATTTTCTTGCCGGCTCAGCTCGCAGTTTCTGACTAACTGGCTACATCTTTGACTTGACCCTGAGACTCAGCATTTTTCACTTTAAATTAAGTGCATCTAAAGCCCATCCAGCCTAAACACTTAATCTCAGAAGCACTCTCTCGGGTCTCTTGTGTTCCTGAAGGGTGAAAAAGGATGAATATGGTATCAAGCCTGGCGTCCGCTTTGAGGCTACGTTGCAAAAAAATATTTTCTTACTTAGTTTCTTGTACCTTTCGGTGGAAAATCGAAACATTCTTCAATCAAGAGACTTTTATGTAAAGGAGTAGTTCACTTCAGAATTAAAATGTCCTGATAGTTTCCTCTCCTCCACGTCATCCAAGATCTTCATGTCTTTCTTTCTTCAGTGGAAAAGAAATGAAGGTTTTTGAGGAAAACACTCCAGGATTTCCTCCATATAGTGACGTTGAAATGTCATTACGTAATGTGTGTCGCATCACAGCGAGAGCAAGACCAGCATTAGTGGTATAAAGTAAATAAATGTGTATTGTGTTATAAATGTCGCTGGTTTGTCTGGATGAGACTCGTATTCCTCGGCTGGATCGTGTCGAGACTTTGAAGCTGCACTGAAACTCACATCTGGACCTTCGAGCCGTTGGACCCCATTGAAGACACTATATGGAGGAAATCCTGGAATGTTTTCCTCAAAAACCTTCAGTTCTTTTCCAC
>CM060640.1:25420332-25427832 GCA_030578275.1 Meda fulgida
CTATCATCTATCTATCTATCTATCTATCTATCTATCTATCTATCTATCTATCTATCTATCTATCTATCTATCTATCTATCATCTATCTATCTATCTATCTATCTATCTATCTATCTATCTATCTATCTATCTATCTATCTATCCATCCATCCATCCATCCATCCATCTATCTATCTTCTATCTATCATCTATCTATCTATCATCTATCTATCTTTCTATCTATCTATCTATCTATCTATCTATCTATCTATCTATCTATCTGTCATCTATCTATCTATCATCTATCTATCTATCTATCTATCTATCTATCTATCTATCTATCTATCTATCTATCATCTATCTATCTATCTATCTATCTATCTATCTATCTATCTATCTATCATCTATCTATCTATCTTCTATCTATCATCTATCTATCTATCATCTATCTATCTATCTATCTATCTATCTATCTATCTATCTATCTATCTATCTATCTATCTATCTATCATCTATCTATCTTTCTATCTATCTATCTATCTATCTATCTATCTATCTATCTATCTATCTATCTATCTATCTATCTATCTATCTATCTATCTATCTATCTATCTATCTATCTATCTATCTATCTATCTATCTATCTGTCATATATCTATCTATCATCTATCTATCTTTCTATATATCTATCTATCTATCTATCTATCTATCTATCTATCTATCTATCTATCTATCTATCTATCTATCTATCTATCTATCTATCTATCTATCTATCTATCTATCTATCTATCTATCTATCTATCCATCCATCCATCCATCCATCCATCCATCTATCTATCTTCTATCTATCATCTATCTATCTATCATCTATCTATCTTTCTATCTATCTATCTATCTATCTATCTATCTATCTATCTATCTATCTATCTGTCATCTATCTATCTATCATCTATCTATCTATCTATCTATCTATCTATCTATCTATCTATCTATCTATCTATCTATCTATCTATCTATCTATCTATATATCCATCCATCCATCCATCCATCCATCCATCCATCCATCCATCCATCTATCTATCTATCTATCTATCTATCTATCTATCTATCTATCTATCTATCATCTATCTATCTATCTATCTATCTATCTATCATCTATCTATCTATCTATCTATCTATCTATCTATCTATCTATCTATCTATCTATCTATCTATCTATCTATCTATCTATCTATCTATCTATCTATCTATCTATCTATCATCTATCTATCTATCTATCTATCTATCTATCTATCTATCTATCTATCTATCTATCTATCTATCTATCATCTATCTATCTATCTATCTATCTATCTATCTATCTATCTATCTATCTATCTATCTATCTATCTATCTATCTATCTATCTATCTATCTATCTATCTATCTATCTATCTATCTATCTATCCATCCATCCATCCATCCATCCATCCATCTATCTATCTTCTATCTATCATCTATCTATCTATCATCTATCTATCTTTCTATCTATCTATCTATCTATCTATCTATCTATCTATCTATCTATCTGTCATCTATCTATCTATCATCTATCTATCTATCTATCTATCTATCTATCTATCTATCTATCTATCTATCTATCTATCTATCATCTATCTATCTATCTATCTATCTATCTATCTATCTATCTATCTATCATCTATCTATCTATCTTCTATCTATCATCTATCTATCTATCATCTATCTATCTATCTATCTATCTATCTATCTATCTATCTATCTATCTATCTATCTGTCATCTATCTATCTATCATCTATCTATCTTTCTATCTATCTATCTATCTATCTATCTATCTATCTATCTATCTATCTATCTATCTATCTATCTATCTATCTATCTATCTATCTATCTATCTATCTATCTATCTATCTATCTATCTGTCATATATCTATCTATCATCTATCTATCTTTCTATATATCTATCTATCTATCTATCTATCTATCTATCTATCTATCTATCTATCTATCTATCTATCTATCTATCTATCTATCTATCTATCTATCTATCTATCTATCTATCCATCCATCCATCCATCCATCCATCCATCTATCTATCTTCTATCTATCATCTATCTATCTATCATCTATCTATCTTTCTATCTATCTATCTATCTATCTATCTATCTATCTATCTATCTATCTATCTGTCATCTATCTATCTATCATCTATCTATCTATCTATCTATCTATCTATCTATCTATCTATCTATCTATCTATCTATCTATCTATCTATCTATATATCCATCCATCCATCCATCCATCCATCCATCCATCCATCCATCCATCTATCTATCTATCTATCTATCTATCTATCTATCTATCTATCTATCTATCATCTATCTATCTATCTATCTATCTATCTATCATCTATCTATCTATCTATCTATCTATCTATCTATCTATCTATCTATCTATCTATCTATCTATCTATCTATCTATCTATCTATCTATCTATCTATCTATCATCTATCTATCTATCTATCTATCTATCTATCTATCTATCTATCTATCTATCTATCTATCTATCTATCTATCTATCATCTATCTATCTATCTATCTATCTATCTATCTATCTATCTATCTATCTATCTATCTATCTGGAAAAAAGCAATTGCAATTTATCATAAAGAAAGATACACAAACACACTTTACAATCTAAACATCTGACAGAGAGAAGTTTGTAGGATTGTGTTTGTGTCTGTCTGTCAGAAAATTGAGCTTTTAATAAACTAAGTTTGATTTGATTTATTTCCTAACCTGTAAAGCGATGCAGCTTTTAATCTGAACAGGTAAATGTGTTGCTCTTTATTGTGTGTTTAATCGAGCAGCGTCACTATCGCGGGCTTTATTATATCTCAGTGAAATGAACTGATTCAGTGGTCGAGTCTGGAGTCTGCAGTAGAGTAGGGGGGCGTGACAAGAGCCTCAGTGTGTGTGTGTGTGTGTGTGTTTAGGGGGGTGTCCTATGAAGAGTCAGCAAGCGAAAAAAAAGCCCGCTGGCACCGATCCGATTGACTGAGAGCCGCGGGTCCGTGCGCGAGATGAGCGGGTCCGAGCGGGTGTTTTAACGGAATGACGGCGGATCGGATCGTGTTTCAGCTGAAGGAGGAGAGCCGGTAGACACGCTCCAGCCCCGGGGAACCGAAGAGAGAGAGGCAGAGGCCGGGGGAATCATGCGGGGTCCTGCGCTCCGGCTGCTGGGACTCGTGTGGCACCTCTCCGCGCTTTTACGCACCGCGCACACGTACAAACTTCACCATAAACAAGGTAAGACTCTCTCAAAACACACCACAAAACCAGATCAGACACGCGTCAGGCTGAGAAATAGCTTGACAATAGCTCATTTACGCACTTTTAGAAGTTTGCTCTGGTTTCTAAGACAGTAAAGAATAATTTTGTTTTAAAATGTATTTTTGTGCATATAAACAGATTAATATGATGTTATATATTGTGTAAATGTGTATGTTTTGCATTCTAAATATTGTCACTATTAATGACACTTCAGTTGGAAACGGTATGCAGTGTATAATGCATCTGTAAAGTGTTTAGAATATATGTAATAGCCCAAAAAATGATGTAGACACTCAAAATGACTGAATGTCATTGCATTAGATTAAAAATTTTAAAAAAATCAAAGCAATTGCAATACATCATAAAGAAAGATATACAAACACACTTTACAATCTAAACATCTGACAGAGAGAAGTTTGTAGGATCGAAATAGATTTTGAATAGTATTGAGTCAGTTAGTTAGTGTGATTCTGTATAGGTTCCTCTGTTAGGACACCTGTGTGAACTTGACTTCATACATCCACCCAAAGCTCCACAACACCAGCTGATTCAAACACACTTGATGAATCCCATTCGAAGAGTCCCTCAAGTGTCTAAAAACGACACACTCTTGAAAATAAAGGTTCACAGCATAGAAGAACCATTTTTGGTTAACATTATTTACATGTATGCATTTGGCAGACGCTCACATCCAAAGCGACTTACATTGCAGTTGAAGCTACACATTTACATTCTCATCAGTTCTTGCTTTCCCTGGGAATCGAACCCAAGACCGTGGCGTTGCAAGCACCAACGCTCTACTGTTTGAGCCACAGATTCTCAAACTTCTTCATGGAACCATCAATGCCAATAAAGATCGTAACCCTGACGTGTGTTGTGTTTCAGAGAGCTTCATCAGACAGCTGTCGTCGTATGAGATCGTCACTCCTGTGCGCTTGGATGATTTTGGCGAGTCGTTCCCGCACCGACAGCATTACCGCAGGAGAAGGCGTAGCGCTGACGCCGAGATCTCCTGGGCGCATTACCGGATCGAGGCGTTCGGTCAGGCCTTTCACCTCAACCTCACGGCGGACTCGGGATTCATCGCCCCGTCCTACACCGTGCTTCATCTGGGAGAGGAGGAGAAGCGCGGAGACGACCTGCGCCACTGCTTCTTCAGAGGACACGTGAACGCTCGCCGCGAACACCACGCCGTCTTCAGCCTCTGCACGGGACTCGTGAGTATCAAGAGTGACGAGCTCAAAGATCAGCGTTTACACAGATTCACGTTTTTGAGGTTTACACAGGGATGATAACGTGTTTCAAAATTATTCAACGCTTGCATCTTAGAACCGGTTTCAAAGTGTGTGTTCTCGATCTCCAAACACTGTTGTGTGAATGATCGACCAGAACGCATTACAGTTTCTGTCTTCTGTAGAGCGGAAGTGAATCCATCAAAACTAACTTTATCTGGACAATACAGCTAGATCTGCTGTAAAGCCCAACAATCTCTGTTACTGTAATCTCCTGTTATCACTGTAAAGCTGCTGTGAAACTCTACACTGTTAAAGCGCTGTATAGATGAAGGACACTCGACTGGACTGGACTGAAGCTGCTGCCATTGTGATAGTTAGTTACCAGTTCAACAAGGGCATGAGTGAATGGACTGGACTAGTGAGTATAAACTCAGAAATACTGGTTAAAGATCTGGTAACTTGTAACGTTTAGTGTTTGCTAACTGTTTCGTTTGGTTGCTTTTTGTGATGTTGCAATAGTTAACTTGGATTAGTCAGTGTTTCTCAACTTGTAATTGCAAGTTCAACAAAGACGTGAGCAGTTTTTACTAGCAGAAAACTAAAGATCTGTTAACTGATGAAGCTGCTGCCATTGTGTCATGGGAAGTCGAGTCTAGTTGCCTGTTCAACAAGGGCATGAGAGAATGGACTGGACTAGTGAATATAAACTCAGTTACTGGTTAAAGATCTGGGTTGGTAACTAGTAACGTTTAGTGTTTGCTAACTGTTTCATTTTGGTTGTTTTTTGTGATGTTAACTGGGATTATTAGTGTTTCTAAAACTTGTAAAACTTGTAATCGCAAGTTCAACAAAGACGAACTAGCATAAAATAACCCAGCAAGCAATAGCCGTCATTTCACCGTCTCGGTTAACTATACACCCGATACAGTCCGGCTATGAGTAACACACTTAAATAACTTTGAATTTGGTTACATGTCGTTTTTGCCTAAATAACTTGCGAGATGTATGATATTCCATCATGTAAGCAATGTCAACAGTGATTACAAGGTGTTTAGTTTTATTTCTTCACTCATTTCATTTCTTTGGTATCTAATTGATGACGAGTCTATTCTTGGGATATGGTTTAGACGTCTAGTATATTTTCACTGACAGCCTAAACTTTGCCTTGTTTTAGTCTAGACGTCTGGGCTGTGATTGGACGGCCATTAGACGTCTTTTAAATGCAAAATTGCTTGTTGGGTATCGTACTACTAATAAACTACTAGAACGATTGATTAAACAACTCTACTTGTAATTCTGACATGAATGCAGGATAAGTTCTTTCTGTGAAGATTTCATTGATTTAGTGAGTATAAACTAGTTCGTATAAACTAGTGAGTTTTAACTAGTGAGTATTAACTAATGAGTTTAAACTAGTGCGTATAAACTAGTGAGTTTAAACTAGTGCGTATAAACTAGTGAGTTTAAACTAGTGCGTATAAACTAGTGAGTTTAAACTAGTGCGTATAAACTAGTGAGTTTAAACTAGTGAGTATAAACTAGTGAGTTTAAACTAGTGAGTTTAAACTAGTGCGTATAAACTAGTGTGTATAAACTAGTGAGTTTAACCTAGTGAGTATAAACTAGTGAGTTTAAACTAGTGAGTATAAACTAGTGAGTATAAACTAAACTAGTGAGTATAAACTAGTGCGTATAAACTAGTGCGTATAAACTAGTGAGTATTAACTAGTGATATCCATATCGAGTCAGCACACATCTGTGACTCAATCAAAACTCACTTTTAGTCAGTGGAAATGAGCCAATAATATCCAGGAGTATATGATCCTATGATGCCGTTTTTGCCAACTCATTCAGCGCTCCAGTTAGTCCTTCTGTACACTGAACTGAGATCAGTCTTTCGGGCAAACTGTGTGCCGAGGGTTTCATAAAGAGGGGAAAATGTATGTTTCTGATGTCTTTTGAAGAAACAACCCAGACAGCAACATAGTGTCGGCCCAGATCCGGCCCACATCTGGTGCGCGTTGAATACACATGTACCGGATGTGACCCGGATCTGGGCCGACACTATGGCTGTCTGGGAATTTAAAAGTATTGTAAATATAACATTGATCCAATGGCTGTAGTTCTCAAGTCTACAGCAGTTCAAGTTCAAGAGACGGTTAATGGTTACAACATTTCTGGAGTCACCAGTAACAGTTCACCGAGGAAACAGTTCAGACTCGGACGTGAACCAGCGGCTTAAATTACATTATTTTATTGTTTTTCAAGGTTTATTTAAAAAGGTGACACGATTAGGACTAGTTTATTCACTATCTGTAAAACATTGGATTTTCACAGCATTATTGGGTGCTTTATAGAATTGTGTATATGTGACATCATTGCGTGTATGTAAACAAACTGCTGAATCGTTTTTTTGAACTGGTTCATTGAAACAAAAACTGTCTGAAAGAACCAGTTCACAGAAATGAATCTTGAACAAGTATAAACATGGAGCTAGTGGTTAAAGATCTGTAACTAGTAATGTTTAGTGTTTACTAACTGTTTTGGTTGTTTTTTTGTGATGTCACAGTGGTTAACTGGGATTAGTCAGTGTTTCCCAGCTTGTAATTGCGAGTTCAACAAAGATGTGAGCAGTTTTTACTAGCAGAAAACTGCTAGAATAAACTACTAAAATGATTGATTACATGAACACAGGATAAGTTCTTTCTGTGAAGATTAGGCTTTGGTTTAGTTGAGTTGTTCTCTCTTCTACTGGACTAGTTAGTATAAAAACAGGTAACATTTGTGTTTTCTAACTTTTCCATTTTTAGTTGGTTTAGTTGAGTTATTCTTCTCTAGTTCAGACTGGAAGCGACACATGAGCGGATGTTTAAACTGCTAAGTTAGTTATTTTCGATGGGTGGCCTGGAAGAGTTCAGGGTTAGTGGTTAAAGA
>CM060640.1:25432832-25475332 GCA_030578275.1 Meda fulgida
CTTAAACTGCCCTGTCAATCATCTTGTCACAGTTAAAATCCTCCGTTCAATCTAATTTAATTTCCTACTGTTTCAGAGAGGAATGTGACCATAGACTAGAAAACCAGTCACATGGGTCAATTTTTTGAAATGGAGATTTATACATCTGAAAGCTGAATAAATAAGCTTTCCGTTGATGTATGGTTTGGTAGGATAGGACGATATTTGGCCGAGATACAACTATTGAACATCTGGAATCTGAGGGTGCAAAGAAATCAAAACATTGAGAAAATCTCCTTTAAAGCTGTGCATTTATGTTTGCAATTGTGCTGCATTCACTCACAAAAATAAATGTTTTATATATTTTACAAAATATCTTCATGGAACATGATATTTTCTTATTTTGCTAATGATTTTTGGCATGAAAGAAAAATCAATAATAGTGCCCATACTCTGTTGGCTGTTGCCACAGATGTCCCGTGCGACTCGAGACTGGTGTTGTGGTAATGAACCACTCAAACCCTTTATCTAAACCTCTACTTAACCGCAGGACTCGCATCCTCCATGTCTGTAGTTTTTTAACTTTTTTTTACTCGTGTTTGTAGTTCTAATCGAATCCTCGTCCAACGCGCGATGGGTTGTGGGCAGTATTTAGTTACTGTAATCAAACCAAAAAGTAAAGTAAGGGATTACTCTTAATTTTTCTGTAATATAATTACAGTTACTTCTGATGTAATTGAGCTAAATACGGTGTATAGACCAATCCGATCTCACAGCAGTTCGTATTTTTTTTTATGAAGTGGCTAAATCGTACGACCTCACTCGTACAAATTCGTTCGAATTAGCCACCTTGTAAAACGCGTATGAAATGCCGTGAAATCGGACTGGTATAAACCAGTGGTTCTCAACTAGCTAAAAAAAAAAAAACAGTTTCATGTCGTTCCTTATAACTAGTAGTTAATTACTTTTTTAGAGTAACTTACCCAACACTATTAGCCGTTAGCGTGTTCACGGACCTGCACTTCGGATTCTGACCGGAAACTGTAGACCTAACAATTTATGCTTCCCAGAACATTCTGGGAACGTTAGTTTTTGGTTGCGGGAACGTTCCCTTAAGGTTTTGTTTAGGTTTTTGTTCCCATGGAAAGTTTTCTTAACGTTCAGGGAACGTTATAACCCTGAGGGAACCTTCCCTAAAGATTTTAGTTTGGTTTAAACTAACCTTTAGAGAACCATAAATTAAAGTTCCCTAACGTTCCCTAAACATTCTGTGTTAGTGGGGCGGGTATCTTTGGATACTCGTTTCAACATACTACAATTTGGGACGCACTAATTCTATTTTCGAATACTATTAGGACGGATAGCATGCAAATTGGGACGCATCATATCTCCGTTAGCGATCACTGGAGCAGAGACGAGGAAACGCTGGCGTTTCAGAGCTCGAATGTGCCGAATATATGACCGTTCAGGATCAGCTTTGAGCGTGTGGAAACTCAGCGGAGCCGTCGTAAGCTCGCTGGCGTGTGGTTATTGTGAGGATTAGCGTTTTCATTATGAGCCGGTTATTGGAATTCTTCTTCTAATGAAAGTAAATCAGCTCCAGACACTTTGCAGGAATCTCTGACGCACACTAACACTGGTGATCCTTCAGTCCAGAAGCATTTAGAGAGATCTTAGAGATAATGGTGTGAAAGGGCCTTTACATTTACTTTTTTTTTTAATATATTTTTTATAAAACAAACAAGCAAGCCCAGCCGAGGTGAGGGAAAGTAGGGAAAAGTAACTTAACACATCACTTTACATAAAAAGTAACTAAGTAACTCAATTAGGGAGTAACTCAATATTGTACCGCATTAGTTTTTCTAATGCCGCAATAGTATTAAGTAACTTTCTCCAACACTGTTCCCAATACAAACCCAATTCCCATGTTAATTTATCCTCTTTCAGGAATTTTAAGATGTATTTACTGGAAAGCAAGTAAAAAAAAAAAACTATTTGTAAACTCTGTAAAAGTCTTGTTTATATAATGCATGCAGAAGTCATCATTTACATGTCATTCAAACCTGTGTAACTTTTATTAAAGCATCATAAAATAGTTAATATGATGCTGCCATATTCTACAACGCTGCAAGTGCTTAAACTAGACATGCAATAATAGTTTAGACGTATGAGCTTTTGCACATGAGGCTGTAAATGATGAGCTCTTCATCTGCACACCTTCGCATCTCGGCTGTGAAGAAGTGCCGTTGCATCGGGGTGTGCATCTAAGAGATAGATGAGGATGAAAAGAGCTCAGCCTTTAGTTCAATCTGATAATGATTTGATGCTCAGATACTGAGCGCTTTGAAGACGATTCAGTGTTGCTGTATTACAGTCGTCATGAAAGGAAGATATGCTTCTCTTTTTTCCTCTATTGTGTCGTATATCGAGTGAAGCGCTTCTGGAACAAAAACACGTGGGCGGGGCTTGATTGTGTCTGTGGGGACTTGATTGGATGGTTGTGGTTTGCTATTGGCTGATCTCATGTGAGTGACAGGTTATATCATTCAAGATTATTAACACAATAATGATGATGTGCACCCATAAATCATTTATGATAAACACTGCAATATTCCATAAAAAATAGGAATCATCCTTCCATCCATCCATCCATCCATAGATACATGCCTACATACATCCATGCATACATGCCTACATCCATCCATCCATAGATACATCAATCCATACATGCATACATGCCTACATCCATGCATACATACATCCATACAAACATGCCTACATACATCCATACATGCATACATACACGCATACATCCATACATGCCTACATACATCCATGCATACATCCATCCATCCATACATACATGCTTACATCCATCCATGCATACATCCATACATACATGCATACATCCATCCATACATGCATACATCCATACATGCCTACATCCACCCATGCATACATCCATACATACATGCATGCATACATACATCCATACATACATCCATGCATACATCCATGCATACATGCATGCATACATACATACATACATACATACATACATGCCTACATCCATACATGCATGCATGCATACATACATACATACATACATACATACAAGCATACATGCATGCCTACATCCATGCATACATGCATACATACATACATACATACATACATACATACATCCATGGATACATCCATACACACATACATACATGCATGCATACATGCCTACATCCATCCATGCATACATCCATACATACATGCTTACATCCATCCATGCATACATCCATACATACATGCATGCATACATCCATGCATACATACATACATACATGCATACATACATACATACATTCATACATACATGCATACATACATACATGCATACATACATGCCTACATCCATACATGCATGCATGCATACATACATACATACATACATACATACAAGCATACATGCATGCCTACATCCATGCATACATACATACATGCATGCATACATGCCTACATCCATCCATGCATACATCCATACATACATACATGCTTACATCCATCCATGCATACATACATACATCCATGCATACATACATACATACATGCATACATACATACATACATACATACATACATACATCCATGGATACATCCATACACACATACATACATGCATGCATACATGCCTACATCCATCCATGCATACATCCATACATACATGCTTACATCCATCCATGCATACATACATACATCCATGCATACATACATACATACATGCATACATACATACATACATACATACATACATACATACATACATGCCTACATCCATCCATGCATACATACATACATACACGCATACATACATACATACATGCATACATACATACATGCATACATACATGCATACATGCATGCATGCATACATGCATGCATGCATACATACATACATACCTACATACATACATGCCTACATACATACATGCATACATACATACATACATGCATACATACATACATACATACATACATACATACATACAAGCATACATGCATGCCTACATCCATGCATACATACATACATGCATGCATACATGCCTACATCCATCCATGCATACATCCATACATACATACATGCTTACATCCATCCATGCATACATACATACATCCATGCATACATACATACATACATGCATACATACATACATACATACATACATACATACATCCATGGATACATCCATACACACATACATACATGCATGCATACATGCCTACATCCATCCATGCATACATCCATACATACATGCTTACATCCATCCATGCATACATACATACATCCATGCATACATACATACATACATGCATACATACATACATACATACATACATACATACATACATACATGCCTACATCCATCCATGCATACATACATACATACACGCATACATACATACATACATGCATACATACATACATGCATACATACATGCATACATGCATGCATGCATACATGCATGCATGCATACATACATACATACCTACATACATACATGCCTACATACATACATGCATACATACATACATACATGCATACATACATACATACATACATACATACATACATACAAGCATACATGCATGCCTACATCCATGCATACATGCCTACATCCATCCATGCATACATACATACATACATGCTCACATACATCCATACATGCATGCATACATCCATCCATCCATCCATACATACATCCATACATACATACATACATACATCCTTCCATCCAATCACAATTACTTCAAACTTTCAGGCTTGGTTTTTCTCAAGCCAACATCAAAGTTTGTCTAGTCTAGTAACAGTTGCTAGGTGGTTTCTACAGTGTTCTGGGTCTTTGCTTGGTGGTTTCTCTCTTTTGCTCCCATTAAAAAGCATAAGCGATTAGAAATGCAAAGATCTAAGCATGTATTAGACTGCAGGGTGTTGCTGGAAAATATTTCCAAAGCTTTGCATGTCACGGCCGGACAAATGAGTCACTCTATCTGCTGTTTAACACCTCGCTTTCTCTGCGTCTCTCCTGAAATACACACTGGTAACTGATGTTCAGGAGTCTCAGATGCTGCTCGCTCATTGCTCAGATCTCAGTTGTGTAACACATTTTTTACTTAAAACTATTGAAGAGAATAAAAACAGATCCAATTGAGTCACTAGTTGTCATCCAGTGAGCTGTTGTAAATAAATAAAACTAAATAAAACAGCCAATCGGTGGTTGGTAAAGTCTTGTCACTGCAGTGGATTTCATTGGCAGTTCAGATATGAAATTTAATACAGCTTTGGAGAATTTGATATTTACCCATTCAAAGAGATATGACTGAAACAGCTGTTTAAAAGATGGCTGCGGCTGAACTGCCTTGCCTTAAAGGGATAGTTCACCCAAAAAGGAAAATTAGCCCATGATTTACTCTCCCTCAAGTCATCATAGGTGTTCATGACATTCTTCTTTCAGACTAACACAATCTGAGTTATATCAAAAAATGTCCTGGTTCTTACAAGCTTATAATGGCTGTGAATGGCTGTTTCTGTTTTGAAGTCCATAAAAGTGCATCTATCCATTTTTAAAGTGCATCTATCCATCATTTAAGTGCATATATCCATCATAAAAGTGCATCTATCCATCATTTTAGTGCATCTGTGCATCATTAAAGTGCATCTATCGATCATTTTAGTGCATCTGTGCATCATTTAAGTGCATCTATCCATTTTTAAAGTGCATCTATCCATCATAAAGTGCATCTATCCATCATTTAAATGCATCTATCCATCATTTAAGTGCATCTGTCCATCATTTAAGTGCATCTATCCATCATTTAAGTGCATCTGTCCATCATAAAAGTGCATCTATCCATCATTTAAGTGCATCTATCCATCATAAAAGTGCATCTGTCCATGATAAAAGTGCATCTGTCCATCATAAAAGTGCATCTATCCATCATTTATGACTTTTATCATGAATAGACTTTTATGGACTTATGGACAGCCATTCACTGCCATTATAAAGCTTGGAAGAGCCAGGACATTTTTAATATAACTCAGATTGTGTTTGTCTGAAAAAAGATTGTCATATACACTAGGATGGCTTCAGGGTGAGTAAATCATGGGCTAATTTTCATTTTGGGGTGTACTAGCCCTTTAAAGGGTCTTGTGTGAGGTTGATCACCTGTGTGCTCGTGCACCTGCCGCCCACGTCTCCTCCCGCCAGAGATCCAGAAGTGTTTCAGCTCAGTTCGCTCGCGGCACACACACGCCCAAGCCAGCGCTGCCGTCTGGACTTAATCTGGCGCAGTGCGTCCGCAGGCTTCAGAGTTGCCAGGACAGCTCAGTTTCAGAGCGGCTCTGTTTGTTTTGTGTTCGAGGAGTGCCAGATCTCCAGATGAATGCTGCAGAGGCAGACAGATTAACCAGGATCTTCGGGGTTTATGGGGGAAGCGCTTCATGTAGTTTGGTAATTGTTTTTGTGCATGACACACAGCTGGCTCTGTGTGTTCAGTGATCTGAGCCTGAAGACACTAAATTAACCCATTTAGAGGGTTTTAGTGAACACATGTATCATAACTGAGGCACTGCAAAAATGATGCTCTTCCTCAGCGTTTCTGCTATTTTTCCCAGCACAAATATCTTAACATTCTTAAATCAAGATACATTTACTGGAGAAGAACAATGACTGAAGATATTAAGACTTGTTTTCTGACAAAAGCATCAAAATTAAGTAATTTTGTGCTTAGAACAAGAACAAATATCTGCCAACCATGTCACATAATATATATATATATAAAACTAACTAGACTAAGTAAAAAACATTTTTTTAGTGCAGTTAGACAAAAATAATTTGTTCATAACCTGTGTTGTGGGTAACGCATTACAAGTAACTCAAGTTATGTAATCAGATTACTTTTTTCAAGTAACTAGTAAAGTAATGCATTACTTTTACATTTATTTCACATAAATTATATATGTTACTTATATATCCCATGTATTGACTGACGCCTCTTCTGTCTGCATGTTCAGAGAAATCGTGAGTAGGTGCAAAGATAAATGTATGATGGTGACTGTAGTTCTAGATTAATACTTGCTCAAAAACAGATTCAGTATTCCTCAAAGTTATTAAAATTAGTTAAATGCATATTCAGAATATTACACAAACCTGCAATATGTTAAATAACACATGTCCTTAATGTATTTAATCTCACTTTACTTACCAATGTCTTTGCCACTGACCTTCGATAAATTGATTCAACCATATTAATAATATAAACCATATTCACAGTGTTTATTGCTGAGTTTATCCAGAACGCCACAGCTTTAAAATTACAGGCGTGAATTTGCATTTCTTTCAGTCTGAGGCTTCATTCATTTCTTCATATCTTCGTGTGTGAAAAGGGCTTTTACATTTGCCAAAAATATCACTTTTTTTATTTGTATAAAACAAACAATCAATCGAGGTAAAAAAGTAGCGAAAAGTAACTTAACATTACTTTCCATAAAAAGTAACTAAGTAACACAATTGCTTTTTAGGGAGTAACGCAATATTGTAACGCAAATACTTTTAAAAGTAACTCTCCCAAAACTGTTCCCAATACAAACCCAATATCCCTTCATCTTCCTTCAAGAATTTTTAGACGTATTTACGGGAAAACAAGTCAAAAAAGACTATTTAAAAACTGTAACAGTCTTATGTCAGATTCAGATCACATGACCTTCTGTAACGCCCATATTTAGACAATAATCTTCCATATTTATTACAACTAAAGTGATACTCAAACCTTGGTTAGAAAACTAATGACTGATGTCTTATATGTTAATAATTCGAAACTATGCGTCCTAAAAGAGCCTGGCGAGCGGGCCAGGGTGCTTGAGGGACTCCTCTCGTCCTCAGCAGGTTGTGCGACTCATAAAGCCGTCTTTGTGAGGGTCAGTGATGGGGCACTTCTTTATGCCTGGCTTGAAAGAGGAGTCTTGTCTTCAATCCCAGCTGCGATTGGCCGGAGAGACCGAGGAGGATGAAAGGAAGATGGGATGTGTTCGGATCGTCCCAACTGGCCCAGTTTATAAGCGGACAGACGATGACGTTATGCTTCCCTGAATGTTTATTGCTCAAAGGTTGCTTTTCACTCTTTCATGAGTTCATTTAATGAAGTTCTCAGGTGCGTTTAGTTTATACTGGAAAAAATGCTGTTCTTACTCAGTATTTTTGTCTTGTTTCCAGTCCAAATATAAAAAATTAAATAAAAATCAAGATGCATTTACTAAAGTAGTAAAATGCTATAAGATATTATGTCTTGTTTTCTGGGGGGAAAATCACAATGAATAGAGTTTTAAAACAAGCAAAATTATCTGCCAGTGGGGAAAGAAAGATAAACTTAATTCAATTGGAAACAGGATTATTTTTCTTTCCCCATTGGCAGATCATTTTTCTTGTTTTAAGTAAAAACTGTATTCATTTTGATTTTTCCCACCAGAAAACAAAATATAATATCTAATAGCAATTTACTACTTTAGTAAATGCATCTTTTTTTTTTTTTTGATATTAAGAATACTGAGTTAGAACATCATTTTTCCAGTGCTTTAATGCCTCAGATGTTTCTGCCCAAACGAGTCACTAGTCATGAAATGAAATATACTTTATTAATTTATAATGGACTCCATAGCCAGCATTTCACCAAAACCTGATACATCAACAAAATGACACAAAATATTCATACACACCATACACATAAAAATAAATAACTTTCAGTCTAATTGATACCGGTACAAAAGAGTTTTAAACCGCGAACGGAAAGTTCTGTTCCTTCTTCCAGACGGTAGAGTACAAGAGACGGGTCACTTAACCCTTCCAGCCTCATTCAGTGTGTGCACACACACTCTGAACACTAGTCTTTCAGTCCATCGAAGTTTGAACAATATATCGTTTCTTAGTTTTACAGAAAGATCACCGTAGAGGACAAGCCGTATCTCACACTTTCAGAACAGACTGATAAAAAAAGGAAGAGTCCTCATCCAGAAAGAGCTGTAAAATAAACGTGAAGATCAGTCGATGAGTTCATGCCGAGGTCTGAGTTTGAGATATTAGTGTGTGATGTGTGTTCCCTGCATGGACATGTTGTGTGTTTGTGTCTGCTGAATCGAGAGGATGAGGGTGTTCTTGCCTCCGTCATCTCCTCCGACCACGGCGGAGAACAAACGCTGTATCTTCATCTGTGAAGCGATTGTTCTCACGAGGTGAATGTTGTCGTCCATCTCTGGAGTGTCTAACGTCTGTCTGACATCTATAGCGCTGCTTCGTGTTAGTTTGAGCGATATGATGTGAGAATCTGTGATGTATTGACTGTAAGAGTCCGTGAGGGGTACTAAAACAGCACTGAGAGGTTCTGAGGGTCTCCGTCAGCGCTGGTCTCACGCCGGCTCGTCCTGAGACGTGTTGAGAGACGCGTTTCCATAATAAGGGCTGTTAAAGTGGTTCATCTCCACACCTGGAACTGGATCCATTTACACTGTCATCTGAGGAGCTCAAAACCATGTTGAGTCAGATGTGTGAACATCTTAAAGGCCTGTATGTTAAGGCCTGTGTTAATCGCATTTTATTGCAAATGTGTGAGCAGCTTGTAACGAAAGTACAAAATTAGACTTGTCTATGAAAGCCTGAAGACTGATTTTTATGTGAAGGACTCGGGAAAAATCAAAAGGATGTGATGTTTACGCTCCCGAGAGTCTCTCTTCCGTTCAGTGACACATGAGACTAATGCTTATACAATGTTCAGGGTAACACTGAAAGAGTGTGTTTCCAGTTTAACGCTGTAACTGTAACTCGCTGCTTCACTATAATAGTGCGCTGCGTCGTTGGAGAATCGACTAGCGAGTCACGACTGTTTCCAGAAACCATATCGTCATAAATTGGGCGTTCAACCGCGTTGGTTAATGATGTCACGCAGATGGAGGAGTAATAACTACTGTTAATGAATCAGTTTGAGATCGAATTAATGCTAGATGTTTTGATATTTATTACAGACATGCATCTGAGGAATAATTCTCATTTTCCTCAGTTATTTTGCTTTATTTCCAGATTCACTCATAGACTCGATCTTACGCACTAGAGCTCGTTCACACATGCGCACTCTTCAAACACGACACTCTAAATCTCTAGACAAACTAAAAGACGTAAATGACATTTGTATGTATTCTAAATATAAGACACAGATTGTATTGAATGTCAGTTTGATTATTTTGCTCAAGATCAGGATTTATCGAGTCATGTCATGAAAACAAGAAACTGCTTTTAACCGCAGGAGATCTGTAGCTCACACACACACACACACACACACACACACACACACACACACACACACACACACACACACACACACACACAACTCTGCGATGCTGTTCGTGAATGTTCGCGGGAACGATGCTTTCCGGAAACACCGACTCGCTGAACTCGAGGAAACACACCCGTCTGTACTGTAATGTCCATGTGTCATGCAAAGAAAAAGGATTAATTCAAACTATATACTCACATACTCAGATCTATATAGTCTATAGTCTCAAATAGACTTTATAATCAAACTATCATAACTGTAATTTTAATGACCTCATCTGTTGAGGCATCCACATCACTATGATCAGATGCTTTCTCACGCTGTCATTACTGTTGTGTGTTCATTCTGTTATTCAGAGGAAAGAGCAGCTCATATTTACATATTCATAAACGTGTCATGATGTTCGATAACAGTTCGTCACTGCAAAGGGAACTACTTTTTACTTCTAAGCATTAAATGAAAAACATCTTCGCTGTGAGTGTGTGGGGGCTTTAATCACGTTCAGTCTCTTTTATGTAAAATCTTATCATTATTATTATTTATAATATAGTGTAATATTTATAATATAATGTGTGTTTTTGTGTGTATATATACCTAATAATATAGTTATCAATAATAAGCAGTAGTATTATTATGGCCTTATTATTATTATTTATTATAATATATTGTAATATTTATAATATTATAATGAAACTCTGAAATGTAATTAATTATACATGTAACCATTATAATTAGAAATAAAATGTAGTGTTATTTAGTAGTTTAATTGTAATTTTATGTGAAGTTTTAGTAATTTGCAACAGCTGCAGTTCCACTTAACGGCCACCGGTGTCGCTAGTAACACGGTTTCTGAGTTCTACATGCAGCATAGCCACTTTAACGTCTGGAGTTTTTAAAGTTTGAGACTAGGAGTTTATGTGTGGATATTTATGTGCATATGTTCAGGAGACGAGTGTGTGTGTGTTTCTGATGAATGTTTGTGAAGTTTCTTATTGTCTTTGAAAAGCAGACCTAAAATGGTCCTCATCTGGTTTCGAGTAAAAGCACGCCTGATGAAGCTCGTGAGACCGAAATGTTGCTAATAAAATGTTGATATTCATTTGCAAGTACGGATAGTGCGGGAGCAGATTTTTGACCTACTCATGGTCTTCCCCCACGCACCTGCAGGTGTGCCAGGTGTTTGCTAATTACATAAAAAGTATCATAACATCTTCATAACATCATAACATTTAAAATTGGACATTAAAATCAAATTTTCTGTTTAGGTTTTCATTTTTGTTATGTGTTTTCTTTCTTTTTGATATATCTATAGATTTGTTATCAATAATGATAAGTAGTAGTATTATTACCATTGTTATAAGTATTATTATTATTTACATTATATTGATTTTTTTTATAACATTATAATGTGTGTTTTTGTCATTTTTATTAGTTATTGTTTTTTTTTAAAAATATATTCATATAGAGAGTTTTAAATAATAGTGTGTAGTAGTAGTTTTACCATAATTATTATTATTATTACTTATGATATATTGTAATATTAATATTATTATACATGTGTGTATATATATATATATATATATACACACATGTATAATAATATTAATATTACAATATATCATAAGTAATAATAATAATAATTATGGTATATAATTATGGTATATATATATATATATATATATATATGTATATATATATATATATATATATATATATATATATATATATATATATGTATATATATATATATATATATATATATATATATATGTATGTATATATATATATATATATATTCAATAATAAGTAGTAGTATTATTATGGCCTTATTGTTATTATTTAATAGAATATATTGTAATATTTGTAATATTATAATGAAATTCTATACATGTAACCAGTATATTTAGAAATAAAACAACATTTAGTGTCATTTAGTCGTTTTCATTTTAATTTTATTTAAAGTTTTAGTAATTTTGTTGTGTTTTTGATATTTTTATTAGTTTTTTAAACACGTCTGTAGTTCTTTTTGTCGAAGTTTTAGTTATTTTAGTACTTCAAGTTAAACATTTCTAAAATGTTCTTAAAGTAGCAGACGTGTTTAAATAAAGGTGTGTGCGTGTGTGTTTGTGTAGTGTGTGTGTGTGTGTGTGTGTGTGTGTGTGTGTGTGTGTGTGTGTGTGTGTGTGTGTGTGTGTGTGTGTGTGTGTGTGTGTGTGTGTGTGTGTGTGTGTGTGTGTGTGTGTGTGTGTGTGTGTGTGAACACAGAGAGAGTCTCTTACGGGCTTCAGTCCAGAGCTCTGTCTCTGCTCCTCTTTCACAGATTCCTCAATGGACTGAGGTCTTGTATTAGTTGTGTGTGTGTGTAATATGTGTGTGTGTCACAGAGAGAGTCTCTTACGGGCTTCAGTTCAGAGCTCTGTCTCTGCTCCTCTTTCACAGATTCCTCAATGGACTGAGGTCTTGTATTAGTTGTGTGTGTGTGTGTGTGTGTTTGGTGTGTGTATGTGTGTCCCTGATCTGCACAAACACATGTTTTATAGGCATCAGTGCAGTGGTTTCTGTCAGGGTGTCAGCCGTCATGTCTCTCTCCGCTGATCTGGAATCAGTGTTCCAGCACACCCTGTGGTGTGTATGAGAGCATCAGCTGCAGAGACACACTCACTCTCACAATACACTGTTTGCTTTCTCTCAAAGACACACTGCAGAGGAAACGCCGCCAGTTTCAATATGATCTTTTTAATATTATTGATGATGATTTTATAATATATCATAATATAGAATCATAATATTACAAGGAAACTATTTGTTGTATACGTAACCAATATATTTATAAATAAAGCAACAACAATGATGATAATAATAAAAAATGATTATTGTTATTATTATATTGTAAGATGTATAGTATTAATAATTAAACTGAAATATTAATAAATTGTAATGTTTATATTAAAATTTAAATATAAACCATAAAACATTACATATTCATAATTTATATTTATTATTTTCTATGTAAATATATTTAGAACAATTATTCTTATTATTTATAATATATTATAATATTTATAATACCGGTATTAAAATTAAAATGAATCTGATTTTTATTTTATTTGACATATTTAAACGAATTATTTGGAAATAAAATAATAATATAATAATTTATTATATTGTAATGTGTATATTATTAATAACGAAACTATTAAATTATTATGTTTGTAATAAAACTTATTTATTTATATTTACTTTTATTTAGGAATAAATAATAATTATTAATAATATTGTAATGCTTTATTTCTAAATATTTTAAATAGTTATAAATAAAATATAAATAAAAATACCTTTATAAATCATTGTAGTAATGATACTCCCTTTAAATATATATTAATTTAATATACTAATTTAATTTTTACTACTTTATTACTTCTACATTTGTTATTAATAAATTGTATATTGAACTATATATATTATTACTAATAATACTAATAATATTACTAATAACTCATAATGTTTATATTAAATATTAATTTTATATTTTTGTATGTAAATTATTATTATTATTATTATTGTTTTAATGTTTTATCTCTAAATATACTGAATATTAGTTAAACATTTAAATATATAGATAAAAATACACATTTAAATAATTTGGAGTACTTATACTGCCTTTAAATATACATTAATCTAATATGTTGATTACATTTTTACTGTAACACAGTAAAAGGATTTACGAAGTTGTGTTTCTTTTCCCACAGAACATCCCGACAACGATCACATCCATCTCCATAGCAACAGAACTCTGGAAGAGGAAGTGATGTCGATGCAGGAAACGCTGCGGAAGCGCTCCGCTCATTCGCAGGATGATTCCAGCACTTCCCGTTCACGCAGGAAACGTTTCCTATCGTACCCGCGCTTCGTGGAGCTCATGGTCACGGCCGACACCAAGATGCTTCGCCATCACGGGCCAAACCTCGAGCACTACATACTTACAATCATGTCAGTAGTAAGTAAATCAACATTTTATTCTTTTCACTCTCTTATACCATACAAATTATGTCAGAATTATGTGTTGTTGTTAGAGAAAAAATCTTGTTTTTGAGCTCATAAATGGGTCTCATGAGCGTTCAGTCTGTTTGAAGGCTATTAAATAGTTTTAATCAATAATTGATTCCATACCTCATGCACTGATTTACTCCATAATTACTTGGCTGGACTTTTTACCCACAAGGCCGTGCTTTGATATGACCCATCAGGGGATCTTCTGACCACCCGCACTGCTTCGGTCCATATATTTTGAGTTAACGAGCCACTTTTTGGTTTTAAATCCAGATATAAAAGAGTAAAAACTGTTCAAAACAACATATGGACTATATTTACACCAGATCCTTCAGAGAATACCATGGGAATATTGTCAGTGAGTAAGAGCGCATTCATACTGGAAATTCAGAGTGAATTTAGTTCATTATACTGCTCTTTACTATGCAAATAAAAAACTGAATGTTGATCAGGGGTGTGTTTCCTGAAAGCTTCGTTAGCCAGCTATAGTCACACGTTCTGTCGTTATCAGCAGTTCAGCGAGTCGGTGTTTCCCGAAAGCATCGTTCCCACGAACATTCACGAACAGCATCGCAGAGTTGTGTGTGTGTGTGTGTGTGTGTGAGCGACAGATCTCCTGCGGTTAGAAGCAGTTTCTTGTTTTCATGACGTGACTCAATAAATCCTGATCTTGAGTCAAATAAGCAAACTGACATTCAATACAATCTGTGTCTTTTATTTAGAATACATACAAATGTCATTTACGTCTTTTAGTTTGTCTAGAGATTTAGAGTGTCGTGTTTGAAGAGTGCGCATGTGTGAACGAGCTCTAGTGCGTAAGATCGAGTCTATGAGTGAATCTGGAAATAAAGCAAAATAACTGAGGAAAATGAGAATTATTCCTCAGATGCATGTCTGTAATAAATATCAAAACATCTAGCATTAATTCGATCTCAAACTGATTCATTAACAGTAGTTATTACTCCTCCATCTGCGTGACATCATTAACCCACGCGGTTGAACGACCAATTTATGACGATATGGTTTCTGGAAACAGTCGTGACTCGCTAGTCGATTCTCCAACGACGCAGCGCACTATTATAGTGAAGCAGCGAGTTACAGTTACAGCTTTATATGGGAAACACACTCCTGATTGAGTCTTAGTGTTCTGATGATGTCATAGTGGTGTGGGCGTGTTCTCTCAGCCAATCAGAAGACTGCATTAGTGTGTCCGATAGTGATTTATAGTGGAGATGTCTATCTCTCTCTGTAATTGAAGCCTTCTGTCTGAGTTTCCCCTTCGGCTTCTTCTAAACACAGTGTTTATGGTGAACTAATGACTTCCGGTGGGATCGCCTCAGTCTTACGACAGGATTTGAAGTTTTCCTAGAAGATTTAGAAGATCTAGAGCAGGACAGTCCTTTGACTTTTGGGCAGGAAAACCCCTCAAGCACGATTCATTAGATACATTTCAATGTATTTATAAAGCACAATTAAAAACAACTGCTGTTGAACA
Organism: Meda fulgida; assembly: GCA_030578275.1. Taxonomy (NCBI): domain Eukaryota; kingdom Metazoa; phylum Chordata; class Actinopteri; order Cypriniformes; family Leuciscidae; genus Meda; species Meda fulgida. Next base: position 25,448,726 of record CM060640.1, read on the forward strand.
ATGTGCTGTACAAAATAAATAACCATTGAATAAAATACAGACAAAGACACAAGTAAACAACAAAGCACAGAAAGACAGAATTCATTAATTATAAGCCAGATCAAATAAAAAAGTAGATTTAAAAATAGTTATTGTTGGTGCAGTTCTGATGTGAACAGCTAAACTATTCCAAAGTCTCGGTGCGTATGTGGAAAATACCCCTGGACTTTAGTCTGGAATTAGGGACCACTAAGGGTGCTTTCACATCTGTGGTTCGGCTCATTGGTCCGGGCCAAGGCCGAATAATTATACTTGGTAGCATTTTTCAGGCGTTTTGGTTCCTTTCCACACCACACTGATCGCTCTGGTCCCAATCAGAGGATGAGTGAATGAAACTAACCAAAATGGAGTCACGTGACAACATCCACATCACTCATTGGCCAGATGTCTTAAACGCATTTCCATAACTGCACTTCGATTGGTGAGAATTAACGTGTGGGAAAATAACCCTGCACTGCTCCACAGATCTATGAAGACCCTTTCCCTGAGCTGAGCTGAGCTGTTCGCTAAACAAAGCCAAGTTTCGCTTTGTGACTTTTTGAAAGTTGGGACCTTATATGTTCATCTAAGAGGCTCTGCACCGCCTCACAACTCAAGTTTGTCCGCGAGCTGCCATGCTAAAAGTGCAAACTGTCAACAAACATTAATCCTCATCCCGTAATGCACAGTGCAGTGACTACGGCAGCTGGGTTAGTCCAAAAATGCGCAGTTCTTTGGGTCAGTTCGAGGTCGGATCACGTTCTCAGCACAAACGAACCGCACCACGGGGGACAACAAACTCTAGTGAGATGTAGATGACCAACCAATGTAGAGACCAACCAATGTAGAAACCAACCAATGTAGAGACCACCCAATGTAGAGACCAACCAATATAGAAACCAACCAATGTAGAAACCACCCAATGTAGAGACCACCCAATGTAGAAACCAACCAACCAACCAATGTAGAGACCACCCAATGTAGAGACCACCCAATGTAGAGACCAACCAATGTAGAAACCACCCAATGTAGAGACCAACCAATGTAGAGACCACCCAATGTAGAAACCAACCAATGTAGAGACCAATCAATGTAGAGACCAACCAATGTAGAGACCACCCAATGTAGAGACCAACCAATGTAGAAACCAACCAATGTAGAAACCACCCAATGTAGAAACCAACCAATGTAGAGACCAATCAATGTAGAGACCAATCAATGTAGAGACCAACCAATGTAGAGACCAACCAATGTAGAGACCACCCAATGTAGAGACCACCCAATGTAGAAACCAACCAATGTAGAGACCACCCAATGTAGAAACCACCCAATGTAGAGACCACCCAATGTAGAGACCAACCAATGTAGAGACCAACCAATGTAGAAACCACCCAATGTAGAGACCAACCAATGTAGAGACCAACCAATGTAGAAACCACCCAATGTAGAGACCAACCAATGTAGAAACCACCCAATGTAGAGACCAACCAATCTAGAAACCACCCAATGTAGAAACCAACCAATCTAGAGACCACCCAATGTAGAAACCAACCAATGTAGAGACCAACCAATGTAGAAAACACCCAATGTAGAAACCAACCAATGTAGAAACCAACCAATGTAGAAACCACCCAATGTAGAGACCAACCAATGTAGAGACCAACCAATGTAGAGACCACCCAATGTAGAAACCACCCAATGTAGAAACCACCCAATGTAGAAACCACCCAATGTAGAAACCACCCAATGTAGAAACCACCCAATGTAGAGACCAACCCACTTACCAGCTCCCGTTTAAAACACGTAAGTTGACCCATCTGAAGGCGCCTCAAAGAAAATTTACTATTTCCCAAAAAGAGAAAGTTGCAATAGTCAAGCCTTGTGGAGATAAAAGCATGGATAACTCTTTCAAAATTATTAAAAGAGAGAAAGGACTTAGTTTTTACCAGGACACGTAATTGAAAGAAACTTGACTTCAAAGATGAACATCTGATGTGTCAATGTGGTTTATCAGTATGTGTGGAAGGGTAGGGGATTATGGGTATTTTTAACTGTCATTTCAGGTTGCTGCGATCTACAGAGACCCCAGTGTAGGAAACCTCATCAACATCATGATCGTCAAGCTCATCGTCATACATAATGAACAGGTACATCAGAAAACATCCTTTTGACAAAAGACAAATGAGATCTTTTCAAGTTCTGATTTGTTTCTCCTAGACAGCAGTGAGATTAAATGCTTTTGCTGAAGTCTCCTGTGTCTTAGATGTGTCTCCAGAGAAAAAGACCCAATAATTTCTCACATGCGTCAATAATAACCTCAATAATGTCTCAAACTGTGCTCAGATTTGCTCAAAACCCCAAAGTCTGCCATCAAAACTCAGAGATCTCAATATGATCTCAATATGATCTCAATATGATCTCAATATGATCTCAATATGATCTCAATATGATCTCAATATGATCTCAATATGATCTCAATAATCTCTCATTAAATGATCTGAGATGACTCATTTATGTGTAAGTCTAGTGGAAACATCTGAGACAAGATTGATACTTCAGTAATAATAATGCATTACGTGTCCTGAGACATAAAAGAGCAACATGAGATCTCTTTGATTAAATATAGACTTTTGCTGAAGTCTCAGATGTGTCTTTAGAGAACCCCCCCCCCAATAATCTCACACGTGTCTCTTTAGAAGAGATCTCAAAAATGTCTCAAACTGTGCTCAGATTTGCTCAAGACCCCAAAGTCTGCCATCAAAACTCAGAGATCTCAATATGATCTCAATAATCTCTCATCAAATGATCTGAGCCGACTCATTTATGTGGAAGTCTGGTGGAAACATCAGACAAGGTTGATACAAACCGACTCGTTTGTGTGGAAGTTTAGGAAAAACAGGCTTGATACTTCAGTGAAATAATAGTGTCCTGAGACATGAACGAGCAACATCTGAGTCATCATTCCGCTCGGATCAGCTATAATACATTGCTTTGTGTTTTAAAGTGTGTGTTTTTCCTCAGGAAGGACCGAATATAAACTTCTACGCCACTGCGACACTTCATAACTTCTGCACGTGGCAACAAAGCCACAATGTTTTGGACGACAGTCACCCGGGTCATCATGACACGGCCCTTCTCATAACCAGGTGACCTTAACATGACCTCTGACCTCATAACCTTTGCCTTCTTAAGTCACACCTTTGATCATGAGATTTTCATCACGACGCAGTGGATTGAACTTGATTAAAGCATAAACACTTGTGTAGTGTGTGTTGTGTCATGAGTGTGTTTGTGTCTCAGGCAGGACATCTGTCGAGCAAAAGACAAGTGTGACACGTTAGGTAAGGACTTTCTTTGTTTCATCAAAACCTGTAATGTACAGCTGGGTTATGCTCACAAAATGCTTTGAAAGTGCAAAAATAACATATTTCAGTGCGATTGTGTAAAAGCACTTTTTCCCCATTATTTAATTAGATTGCCACACATTTAAAAAAGAGTTTTGAAAATGCAAAATAACTTTATTTATTAATGAATGAATGAAATATCTTCTAGCCATGCGCAATGTTTCACATTTAGTGTTTTAATAGTTTTTTTTCAAATAGTTGACTCATTTGGTCAGACTGTCAAATGTTTTTACAAAAACATTTTTGAAAATGCAAATTCATTATTTAAAACTTATTGTGCTTCACTTTTTTTTTTTTTTTTTTACTCAAAATTACTGTGAAAATTTAAAATAACTATTTATTTCTGAGAGTTTTTTTATTGCTAAATCTGCATAATGTTTTATATTTCGTATTTTAAATAATAGTTTGTTTTTTCTCCTTTTTGATAAGTCAAAATTAAATCAAACTGGCACTATTACACGAATACACACTATATATTACACTGGCACTATTACAAAACATGTTTTTCTTTATTGAATTTTATATCTTTTAGTCCTGTTCGTCATGTGACAACTGCTCTTATCATACAGCATATTGCATATCTTTTCACATATGTTTTAGTTTTTCATCATGGCCATATACAGGACATTCTCACGAGTGTTCATTAGTGTGTCCTGAATCTGGCCCCGGTAGTGAAGGTTGCTGGAGCAGGAGCCGTCTCTCAGCTGAGCTTGATTGGCCTGTCATCAGCTCGTCACACGGGGCCAGCTGTGGGCATGAATGCACAGACACAGGGACCCTGCAGGTGTTTAGGGCCCGTAATCTCAGACAAGCATCCCAGCGATCCTCCAGTGGAAAAGCAGTGGATACGGATTCATGGATTCGTAGATAAAATTTACATGGCTACAAGAAAATCTGTATTATGAATTTTAAAGGCCTAACAAGTAATTTGTTGAGGTCAATTTGTAAAATAAAACTACATGCCTGCACATATATATATTCAAAAGCGCATATCTATAGACTAAACACGTGATTATGCATTTTCACGGCGTCAGCGTTTTCACAGATTCGCGTTTTTACGCGGAGATGATCTCGTGTTACAAAAATGTTTAACGCTTGCATCTTAGAACCGGTTTCAAAGTGTGTGTTCTCGATCTCCAAACACTGTTGTGTGAATGATCGACCAGAACGCATTACAGTTTCTGTCTTCTGTAGAGCGGAAGTGAATCCATCAAAACTAACTTTATCTGGACAATAACTTTATTCTAGATCTGCTGTAAAGCCCAACAATCTCTGTTACTGTAGTCTACTGTTATCACTGTAAAGCTGCCGTGAAACTCTACACTGTTAAAGCGCTGTATAGATGAAGGAGACTCGACTAATGTCACGCTTTTCTGCTTGTGTGTCTGTGTGTGTGTATGTGTGTGTGTGTCTGTGTCTGTGTGTGTGTCTGTGTCTGTGTGTCTGTCTGTGTGTGTGTCTGTCTGTGTGTCTGTGTCTGTGTCTGTGTCTGTGTCTGTGTGTCTGTGTCTGTGTGTCTGTGTCTGTGTCTGTGTCTGTGTGTGTGTCTGTGTGTGTGTGTCTGTGTGTGTGTCTGTGTGTGTGTCTGTGTGTGTGTCTGTGTGTGTGTTTGTCTGTGTCTGTGTCTGTCTGTCTGTCTGTGTGTCTGTGTCTGTGTGTCTGTGTGTCTGTCTGTGTCTGTGTCTGTGTGTCTGTCTGTGTGTCTGTGTGTCTGTCTGTGTGTCTGTGTGTGTGTCTGTGTGTCTGTCTGTGTCTGTGTGTCTGTGTGTGTGTCTGTGTGTGTGTCTGTGTGTGTTTGTCTCTGTCTGTGTCTGTGTCTGTGTCTGTGTCTGTCTGTGTGTCTGTGTGTCTGTGTGTCTGTGTCTGTCTGTGTGTGTGTGTCTGTGTCTGTCTGTGTGTCTGTCTGTGTCTGTGTCTGTGTGTCTGTCTGTCTGTGTCTGTCTGTGTCTGTCTGTGTCTGTCTGTGTCTGTCTGTGTCTGTCTGTGTCTGTCTGTGTGTCTGTGTGTCTGTGTGTCTGTGTGTCTGTGTGTCTGTGTGTCTGTGTCTGTCTGTGTCTGTCTGTGTTTGTCTGTGTCTGTGTTTGTCTGTGTCTGTGTCTCTGTCTGTGTGTGTGTGTGTGTGTGTGTGTGTGTGTGTTTGTGTGTGTATGTCTCTGTCTGTGTGTGTGTGTGTCTCTGTCTGTGTCTCTGTCTGTGTCTGTGTGTGTGTCTGTGTTTGTCTGTGTCTGTGTGTGTGTGTGTGTGTCTCTGTGTGTGTGTGTGTGTGTCTCTGTCTGTGTCTGTGTCTCTGTCTGTGTCTGTGTGTCTGTGTCTGTGTGTGTGTGTGTGTGTGTGTGTGTGTATGTGTATGTCTCTGTCTGTGTGTGTGTGTGTGTGTGTGTGTGTGTGTGTGTGTGTGTGTGTGTGTGTGTGTACACCTGAAGGTTTGGCGGAGCTGGGAACGATGTGCGACCCGTACCGGAGCTGCTCGATCAGCGAGGAGAACGGCCTGAGCTCTTCCTTCACCATCGCTCACGAGCTGGGACACGTGTAAGTTCCTCTCGAACACCCTCAGCATCTCAGAGAGCGATGAAGACCACAGAGCGGCCGACAGATGCATTAAATCACGCTCTTCCTCAGTGTTTCTGTCTCGTTTTACTGCACAAATATCCAAACATTCCTAAACCAAGACACATTTACTGGAGAAGAACAATGACTGAAGATATTAATACGTGTTTTCTGAAAAATGCATCAAAAGGAAGTGAGTTTTGCTTAAAACAAGAACAAATATCTGCCAATGCATCAGAAAAATAATCTTGTTTCCCTTTGAATTAAGTTTATGTTTCTGACCCCACTGGCAGATATTAATTCTTGTTTTAAGCACAAACTCACTTCATTTTAATGTCTTTTTCAGGCTTAATATCTTCAGCCATTGTTCTTCTCCAGTAAATGTGTCTTGGTTTAGGAATGTTTGGATATTTGTGCAGGACAGAAACACTGAGGAAGATCATCATGTGTGCATTAAATGATGAGGAGAGAGCTGTCTTCACCAGTGTCATATTAGTGATATAACGTGAGCTGAGAACATCGACTTCATCATGTAGGACAGTTCCTCTCTGTATAAATGAATCCAGTGTGGATCCGTGTGTGTGTAAGAATGACAGTCATGCGGAGGGAATCCATGCAGTGGGACGGCGAGGTCAAGCCGCCTCACAAATTCACTTTTCCATAAGCAAACACCCAAAGGAAGGCCTTCACAGCACAATACAGTAACATTTACAGTCTGCCCTCCAGATGAAACAAGTGTGCGCTAAATATTTTTCAAATATGCCAAAAAAAAACGTATTATTGCAGTACGTTTTTTTATTGTTATTGCAGTCAGTTTTTCTACTTTTCTAAATGTCACGTTTAATTCGATGTGTTTCTCTTAGAAGGGAAGGTTCTAGAGAGCCTTATAGGATTCCGTCTGGTGCTTCATCAATAGAACCTTTTAGTGGGTTTCCATCATCGATTTAGTTTTAATTAATTGATTTTGTTTTAATAAATTTAAATTTTTAATTCAATTTTAGGAACTAAACAGCTCTTAAACATGCATTATCACTAGAAAAAAATTAAAACCCATTAAACATAAAAGTAATATGCAGTCATTTAAGACTTTTTTTTCTCTCCTTACATATAACCTTTTTTGCATTTATGGTTCTTCAAAATTGAGTCAAGAACCCTAAAGTTCTAAATAGAACCTTTTCTGCATTTAGGGTTCTTTAAAATTGAGTCAAGAACCCTAGAGTTCTAAATAGAGCCTTTTCTGTATTTAGGGTTCTTCAAAATTGAGGCAAGAACCCTAGAGTTCTAAATAGAGCCTTTTCTGCGTTTAGGGTTCTTTACAATTGAGTCAAGAACCCTAGAGTTCTAAATAGAACCTTTTCTGCATTTAGGGTTCTTTAAAATTGAGTCAAGAACCCTAGAGTTCTAAATAGAGCCTTTTCTGCATTTAGGGTTCTTTACAATTGAGTCAAGAACCTTAGAGTTCTAAATAGAACCTTTTCTGCATTTAGGGTTCTTTAAAATTGAGTCTAGAACCCTAGAGTTCTAAATAGAACCTTTTCTGCATTTAGGGTTCTTTAAAATTGAGTCAAAACCCTAGAGTTCTAAATAGAACCTTTTCTGCATTTAGGGTTCTTTAAAATTGAGTCAAGAACCCTAGAGTTCTAAATAGAGCCTTTTCTACATTTAGGGTTCTTTGCAATTGAGTCAAGAACCTTAGAGTTCTAAATAGAACATTTTCTGCATTTAGGGTTCTTTAAAATTAAGTCAAGAACCCTAGAGTTTTAAATAGAACCTTTTCTGCATTTATGGTTCTTTAAAATTGAGTCAAGAACCCTAGAGTTCTAAATAGAACCTTTTCTGCATTTAGGGTTCTTTAAAATTGAGTCAAGAACCCTAGAGTTCTAAATAGAGCCTTTTATGCATTTAGGGTTCTTTAAAGTTGAGTCAAGAACCCCAGAGTTCTATATAGAACCTTTTCTTCATTTAGGGTTCTTTAAAATTGAGTCAAGAACCCTAGAATTCTAAATAGAGCCCATAATGCATTTAGGGTTCTTTAAAGTTGAATCAAGAACCCAAGAGTTCTATAACCTTTTTGCATTTAGCGTTCTTTAAAATTGAGTCAAGAACCCTAGAGTTTTATAACCTTTTTGGCATTTGGGGTTCTTTAAAGTTGAGTCAAGAACCTAAGAGTTCTATAACCTTTTTGCATTTAGGGTTCTTTAAAATTGAGTCAAGAACCCTAGAGTTCTAAATAGAACCTTTTTGGCATTTAGGGTTCTTTAAAATTGAGTCAAGAACCCTAGAGTTCTATAACCTTTTTGGCATTTAGGGTTCTTTAAAATTGAGTCGAGAACCCTAGAGTTCTATAACCTTTTTGGCATTTATGGTTCTTTATAATTGAATAAAGAATCCTAGAGTTCTAAATAGAAAATGTTCTGCATTTAGGGTTCTTTAAAATTGAATCAAGAACCCTAGAGTTCTGAATAGAACCTTTTCTGCATTTAGGGTTCTTTAAAATTGGATCAAGAACCCTAGAGTTCTAAATAGAACCTTTTTGGCATTTATGGCTCTTTAAAATTGAGTCAAGAACCCTAGAGTTCTATAACCTTTTTGGCATTTATGGTTCTTTATAATTGAATAAAGAACCCTAGAGTTCTAAATAGAAAATTTTCTGCATTTAGGGTTCTTTAAAATAGAGTCAAGAATCCTAGAATTCTATAACCCTTTTTGGCATTTATGGTTCTTTATAATTGAATAAAGAACCCTAGAGTTCTAAATAGAAAATTTTCTGCATTTAGGGTTCTTTAAAATTGAGTCAAGAATCCTAGAATTCTATAACCCTTTTTGGCATTTAGGGTTCTTTAAAATTGAATGAAGTGTGAAAATGTTTCTTCGCCATTTTTTTAGTGTATGCTCTGCAAAACACGCTCCTCCTCAGTAATTTTGTCTTGTTTTCCAGCACAAATATCTAAATATTCTTAAATCAAGATGCATTTACTGGAGATTTTTCTTGTGAGTTTATGCTTAAAATGAGAACAAATATCTGCTAATTATCTAATAATCTCACAATAAAACATTTTTCTTTGCCATCTAATGGTGTCCATATAAGACGCGTGATTCCGGTTCGGTGATCGCCGTATAAGCGACACGGACAGACACTTTTTTTTGATCATCAGCACAGATGTTCTTGAAACGAAACCGATTCAGACAGAATATAACATATGAAATGTGTTTCGGGTGTGTATGAAGCCTCACAGACGGAGTGTGATGGATCTGCGTACACACAGCTGTTTCTGGACTCTGACATCACCACATTTCTATTGCAGATGTCACATTCATCTCAATACAGCTTTTATTTCAGGACTTTATTTTTGCTGGACTTTTCCTTTCTGCCATAGAAAGAGGTTTTGTTTGTTGTTGGTGACAGGCACACACATCACGGCACAGAAATGCCACGGTACGAATATGTTTTTTTGATATAAGAATTTTAGAACATAAGAATTTTTTGAAGTATCTGAACATAAATATGGCTGTTCTTCCTCAGTATTTTCCAGCACTAATATCTAAACATTCCTAAATCAAGATACATTAATCGGAGATGCAAAATAACTGAAGATATAAAGACTTGTTTACTTGCACTGATGGTATTTACCCAGTACAGTCTCGTATCCTGGAAGTGCATGAACTCAGTGCTGTGTGTGTGTGTGTGTGTGTCGTAGGTTCAACATGCCTCATGACGACAGTCCAAAGTGCCGAGAGAACGGAGTAAAGCACCAGTTCCACGTCATGGCGCCGATCCTCAACTACGACACCAGCCCCTGGTCCTGGTCCAGATGCAGCCGCAAACACGTCACAGATTTCCTGGAGTACGTCTCAGTTTCATCTCCGCATACCTTCATATCTGTGACTTCCCCGTTTTACTAGAAGTGCATTCCCTAAAAAGTCGTAAAAGATCATTTGGTTCAAATCTGGGTTTGGATGGAGATGTTTTTAGATGATATTAGTTGGTTATTTTAGTATTATTTATATATTATAGTAGTATTTATTAATAGGTTTAGTTATGATCATTTTATGATTACGTAATTTTGTTTTTAGCTTTTTTGTCAGTTTTATTAGTAACATTTCTAAAAATTCTAAAATTTTTGAAATTCCAATTTCACAGAATTTTCTGCTTAAAGTCTGCAGGGAATTCCAGAAAAACACTGATTAGGTTGGCATCAGGTTGTTCATGGTTTCTGGCAGTCTTGTTTTACTATGATTGATTTACTCTTATCATTTTTCTTAATATTTTAAATTAGATTGTACTTTTATAGTTGCCAGTTTTCATTTTAATTTCAGTTACAGTTTTTGTAATTTTATTGTTTTTGTCATTTTTATTAGTTTTTTTTATGTCTGTGTAGTTTTTATTACATTTTAGTTTATTTAATTTGAGTTATTTTAGTAATTCTTAAATTCTAAACTAATCAAAAATTCAATACAATTCAATTCACATTTCAAAGCAGCTTTAGTGAAAGTGCATGAGTCCACATTACAATTTAGAGTCAGAGGAAACTGTCTAAGTTTAGTATTTCAGTTTATTATTAATTTATTCATGTTTAAGTTTAGATTTTAGTGTTCAAAATCACAGTTAGCAGTTAATTTAAACAATGTAACAATTTAATGCAGAAAAAATGAGCTCATTGAAGTAATGAATTTAACAAATGATTATGACATTTAGAAAAATGTAGGGAAATGTTGTCTTGTCATCTACCTGAAATTATGTTTATTTTATTTCAAGTAATGATTTTTCATGACTTTAGTTAGCTATAATAACTCTGGTTTCTAGTTGATTGGAGATTAGCTGGTTTAAGTGAGTCTGAATCGGCTCAGCATTAGACCCGTTTGGTTAAGTTTTATCTGGTTAAGTTTTATCTGGTTAAGTTTTATCTGGTTAAGCTTTATCTGGTTAAGCTTTATCTGGTTAAGCTGGTTAAGCTTTATCTGATTAAGCTTTATCTGGTTAAGCTTTATCTGGTTAAGTTTTATCTGGTTAAGTTTCTGGTTAAGCTTTATCTGCTTAAGTTTTATCTGGTTAAGCTTTATCTGGTTAAGCTTTATCTGGTTAAGCTGGTTAAGCTTTATCTGGTTAAGTTTTATCTGGTTAAGTTTTATCTGGTTAAGTTTCTGGTTAAGCTTTATCTGCTTAAGTTTCATCTGGTTAAGCTTTATCTGGTTAAGCTTTATCTGGTTAAGCTTTATCTGGTTAAGCTTTATCTGTTTAAGCTTTATCTGGTTAAGCTTAATCTGTTTAAGCTTTATCTGATTAAGCTTTATCTGGTTAAGCTTTATCTGGTTAAGCTTTATCTGATTAAGCTTTATCTGGTTAAGCTTTATCTGATTAAGCTTTATCTGTTTAAGCTTTAAGCTTTATCTGATTAAGCTTTATCTGGTTAAGCTTTATTTGGTTAAGCATGTCCCAGAACACAGCCGTTTCCCAGCAGGCTGTCGTGGGTTTAAGTGTCTGAGTGCTAATATCAGATGTCAGGGTTGTGTTTTAAAAGTTAAAATGACCTTTGAGCAAGTCCTCAACAGCTCACGCTCTTTAGAGCTCAAAATTGCTCTTCTTGTCTCACTCTCGTCTGCCTTCTCTTGTGGTGCCGGACAAACAGGCCTTTAGTGGCGGCGTTCCTGGCCCTCGGCAACCGTAGCCCGGGGCAACAGCTCATTGAGGCCGCTTCCCTTTCAGACAGGAAGTGTCAGATATAATTAGATTTTCCCGGGACTCGACGCTTTGATCTTCTCGCCGCTCCAGTGACTCTGCCAGTGAGACGCCTGTTGATCAGGGTTAGCTGATCAGGGACCAGCGTACGGGCTCTCGTTTTCCTGAACAAATATCTACATTCTGAAATCAAGATACATTTACTGCAGAAGAACAATGACTGAATGATATAATGAGTTTATGCTTAAAACAAGAACAAATATCTGCCAGTGGGGTCAGAAAAAAAACTTTTAAAATGGAAAACTCCATTGGCAGATATTTGTTCTTGTTTTAAGCACAAACTCACTTCATTTTAATCAATATTTCAGACTTAATATCTTCAGCCATTGTTCTTCTCCAGTAAATGTATCTTGAATTAAGAATGTTTAGATGTGTGTTCTGGAAAACAAGACAGAAACACTGAGGAAGTGTGAAGTCAAAATAACATTCACTGCATTTATTTAGTCAACATTTCCTTTTATTTGCAAAATTCTTTTTTACTTGCTTAATACACAGTCCTGGTCAAATTGTGATTGATTAATTGGTGCACATTATTATTAATAAAAAGAAATGTCTGTTTTTTTTTTTAAATCGAATAATTAATTAAATTATAAAATGTCAACTTAATATATGAATAATAAAAAAAGTGTTTATTAGTTTAACATTAGAGAATCGTGAACTTGCGAATGTGTTAAATTATTATGTAAAGTATTATGTATTACCCTTAAGTAAATGATTTTACTAATAATTCAAAGTAATTAGAGGCATTTTGTAGACTGCATTAGATAAAATCTTGTCTTTTCCTCAATCACTCTTTCACTCAGAAATGCATTAGTAAAATGGTTCATGAACATGTTTATGTTGACTTTAAGACAGTCGTTTAATACCAGGTTTCGGTGATTTCTTCGGACAATTGTATTGCTCAAATGTTGCTCTTTCACAGCTTGTCTGAGTTCGATATCATTGAGAAGATATTGAGATTTCAGGAGAAACATATGAGACTTCCGCAATAGTCTCTGTTTGCTGTATATTTGCTATATATGAGAAAATATAAAGCATTGATCAAAAACAGTTTTCTTGACAGAGATGTGTTGATGAGAGGATAGCATATGCATATTCTCTCGATGTGAAGCATTGAAAGTCCTCCAGAGCAGCAGAAACCTCAAGTGCATCTGTGTTTGGACTGTCCATTCAGTATTTAAGAGCTCTTCAAGACGCAACACTCTCCTGTGAGGAGATTAAACAGACACACACTGCATGCACACACACTGATACTGCAAAAACATGGTGTTCTTCCTCAGTGTTTCTGTCTTGTTTTCCAGCACAAATATCTCGACATTCTTAAATCAAGATACATTTACTGGAGAAGTACAATTACTTAATGAATGCTTACTGAAAAATGAGTTTATGCTTAAAACAAGAACAAATATCTGCCAGTGGGGTCAGAAAAATAAACTTAATTTGAAAGGGAAAACTCCATTGGCAGATATTTGTTTTTGTTTTAAGCACAAACTCACTTCATTTTAATGCATTTTTCAGAAAACAAGACTTAATATCTTCAGTCATTTTGCTTCTTCTCCAGTAAATGTATCTTGATTTAAGAATGTTTGGATATTTGTGCTGGAAAACAAGACAGAAACACTGAGGAAGAACATTGTTTTTTTCAGTGTAGTATTTATCATCATATAGCAGTGGATTGTTAAGCTACAGCTGCATTGTAAAGCATAAAATATTCCTCAGGTACTGCGTTTAATGACTTCTCAGAATCCCAAGGGAGTTTAGGTTAGCGTGTTTGATTATTAACTCAGTGGACTCAACTGTTAAGTTATATTACAACAAAAAACAGGGGAGAATTTTGTCATCCAATAATACATTTGTTACTGGAAAACAAAAACGAACTACATTTACTGAAATGTGCAGTTAAGTTAGTAACGTAAAAGCTCGTTTTTTTGCACACTTTAAATGTTGGCAAATTCTGTTATTTTCCACGGCATGACCTACAATACAGCGCCAACTTGAGGCGCTTCTCTTACATTAAAGCTCAATTAGCTCAGACGTCCATTGAGCCTTTTAGAAGCAGCTGTTGAATGTCTGAGAAATGAGGAACGTCTCGTTCTGTTCTCGCTCTGTTCAAGGACGAATCAACCATCACCGGCTTGATTCTCATGCTAAAACTCACAATTTATCAAGTCCCTCTGGATCTGCACCAAAACGTCACTATACTAATGAAAATGAGGCCAGTGGACCGTCGGTAATGTTGCTCGCTCAGACACGCTTCACAGGACGTCTCATAGAAATTAAATGTGTTTATGAAGTGGTGAAAATATATGGATATTATTCTTATGCTAGAATGACGTTTGGACATTGAAAAGCCTTTAATCTGTCAACTGAACTGAGAAAACTATGGTGTCAGATGGTACTAATACCAGGGTACTGAATGATAACTATTTATGTACCATGATATTTACTTGTTTCTCTAAGGTACCATGGTACATGTCCAAAAAACCTTCAGGAATAATAACTGTGAGTCATTTTCCTTAATAAACTCACTTTACCAATCCGCCCAAATGATCTCCAGGTGTGGACTTCATGCCTGTGCCAGAAGGGCGCAGCCTGACCTGAACTCAAAGAAACCTGCTCACTGATCAACCACAACATTTGATGAGCCCAAATGTTCTTATGGCACTTTTTCAAGAAAGTAACATGTTTTTTTTGCAATGCAGTTCCTTGGAGTACCACAATAAATACAATGGTATATAAATAAACCTTTCCTAAAGGGATAAATCCTCTAAAAAGTACAATTCCTGCATCATTTACTCACCCTTATGTTGACTTTTTGTTTGTGGAACTCAGTCTTTTTGTCTATATAATAAAAGCCAATGGGGTCCAAAATCTTCCGAAAGTTCTTTAAAATATCTTCTTTTGCGTTCACAACTATCGTTTTTGGGTGAACAGTCTTTTTAACTCTAGTGTTAGGATGCAAATTGTTCAGTATTCATTGTTTGCAGTTCTAATCATGTGAAAGAGCCTGAATTCACACACTCACACTCACTTGAGCGTAGCTGAGAGATACTTAGAGATCTGATGGTCTCAGTTTACTGTAATCTTATCGCTCTTTAAGAGCTTTGCACTAACATACTCCTGTGAACGGTTTTTGTCAGCTTCAGTCTTGCTGATTTTATGAACAAACTCATAACTGGTGATGACGAGGTGCGGAGAGACAAGAGCGTACACCGCTTCTCTGCGCTGTCATCGTAACTCTGATGGATAAATGAGTCCCACAAAAGGACACATGCCCCTTGAGTATTGTTCGTTTTTCCCCCTTATAAAAACAAAGGTTTCTTGTAGGTTCGGAGGGTGAGCGAGGTAATGAGAGGACAGAATCAACTGACACAGGTGTTTAGTCTCAAAGCCAAGGACAAATTGAACCAGTAACATCAAGAACTCACATAATTGCATCACACGGCTATTCTGAGCTTCAGTTTCCGTTCTCCCTTGCAGAAAGGTGAGCATGCGGAAGGCAAACGGAGAAAGGACTTTGTCAAGAGGTTTGTTATGTGCCCTCTCTGGTGCCGACAGCTGAAAGAGCCATTCAGACATGCTAAGCCCAACAATTCAATGAGCTTCAATGTACAGCTGCTCTTTTGTAGCTCTTTTATGTGTTTCAAAGGAAGGGTGTGGTGGGACATATATGTCATGACGTAGCCGGAGCTGAAGGCGTGTTGGACTGATGTGCTGAAATGTTGGTTTTGGCACCGTTGTGTTGATTCTTGGAGACCCACCATTGTTAGAGAACACCGTCTTTTCCCCCATTGAAATGCAGCCTTTGTGTTGTCTAACTAAGTCCATTCAATCAGTTATCAGCAGGTAACAAAGCAGACCACCCACCACTGCCATCCTCTTACACTTGGCCTTCAGATGCCTGGTGAAATCAGAAAGACTGCATTCATATTATCCATTGACAACTGATGCAAAATAACAACAAATCCAAGCAAGCAATAGCCGCCATTTCACCATCTCGGTTAACTATAGACCCGATATAGTCCGGCTATGAGTAACACACTTCTAGCCAAAATATTCTTGAATTTGGTTACATGTTGTTTTTGCCAAAACAACTTGCGAGATGTAAGATATTCCATCATGTAAGCAATGTCAACAGTGATTACAAAGTGTTTGGTTTTATGTCATTGACATGTTCTATGTGTTGATGACTAGTCTATTCTTGGACTATGGTTAGACTTCTATTACATTTTTACTGACAGCCTAAATTTTGCCTTGTTTAAGTGTAGATGTCAGGGCTGTGTTTGGACGGCTTTTAGTCATCTTTTAAATGCAAAATTGCTGGGATGCGTCATGATAATACTTACTCCAGGCTTCTGAGGGCAGAAACCAGGATGAAAAAAGCTATCACCTAATAAAATGTGTTGATATCTCTCTGTTTTTTTCTTCTCAGCACTGGTTATGGTGAATGTCTCCTGGATGAGCCCTCAGGCCGAACGTATAACCTTCCCAACCAGCTGCCAGGTCAACTCTACAACGCCAACCGGCAGTGTGAACTCATGTTCGGTCCCGGCTACCAAGTCTGTCCATTCATGGTACGACATCTAAATATACTTCGACAATGGATTCCAAATGTACTGTATCAGTGACACCTTAACTTAGTGACCACCCTGTTAGCAAGAGATCCTGAAACAGTGTTCCTTTGTGCATTGGCCTGTCATCCTTTTGGGAGGCTGTTTAGCCATTTAACGACCAGAGAGACTGTTTTTAGGGAACCCAACTCCTCTTAAGTTGTCCTGTTGTTTTTCATTTCTTCTGGTCATTGGGTTCTTTTAGTCTCAAAGCTCATTTATCTAACCATCTGAATCCATTGTTCATACTAGTGACTCAACTGTATTTAGCTTTGTACCCAAGTCAAGGGAACTTACAGGTACTTGGGAACGGTTAGATTTAATAATATTCAAGTCATTATTTCTTCCCATTATTCGTCATTGGATTAGTTCTTGGATTCTTGTAGTCTCACAGCTGACTTAACTAACCATCTGAATCCAGACTAGTGACCCAACTGTATTTAGGTTTCTACCCGAGTAAAGGGAAGTCTAAGTTACTTGAGAAGGGTTAGTGTAACAATGTTCAAGTTCAGGGAAGAAAAAGGTGGGAACTAGTAAAAGTTCAACGTAAAACTTTAATCACAAAATAAACAAACAATAAAATGAAAGTAAAGCGGCAGCCCCTCACGGACGTCTGCCACATATAAACATAATAAAACACATCATAACCGTCCCAGGCCTGGTCCTTTACTGTTGTCTGTCCTCCTTTTATCCTTTCTGAGCTCCTCCGTGGGACTAGAGTCTGGTTTGACGCTCATTAGCACTTGCTAATGGAGGGTAATTCGCTCCTGAGAAACGAGAGGAGCTGGGGAGGGAGGAGGGTAATAAGCTCCTGAGATACGAGAGGAGCTGGGGAGGGAGGAGGGTAATTAGCTCCTGAGAAACGAGAGGAGCTGGAGATTGAGGAGGGTAATCAGCTCCTGAGAAACGAGAGGAGCTGGGGAGGGAGGAGGGTAATCAGCTCCTGAGAAACGAGAGGCGCTGGGGATGGAGAAGGGTAATAAGCTCCTGAGAAACGAGAGGAGCTGGGGAGGTAGGAGGGTAATCAGCTCTTGAGAAACGAGAGGAGCTGGGGAGGGAGGAGGGTAATCAGCTCTTGAGAAACGAGAGGAGCTGGGGAGGGAGGAGGGTAATCAGCTCCTGAGAAACGAGAGGAGCTGGGGAGGGATGAGGGTAATCAGCTCCTGAGAAACGAGAGGAGCTGGGGAGGGAGGAGGGTAATCAGCTCCTGAGAAACGAGAGGCGCTGGGGATGGAGAAGGGTAATAAGCTCCTGAGAAACGAGAGGAGCTGGGGAGGTAGGAGGGTAATCAGCTCTTGAGAAACGAGAGGAGCTGGGGAGGGATGAGGGTAATCAGCTCCTGAGAAACGAGAGGAGCTGGGGAGGGAGGAGGGTAATCAGCTCTTGAGAAATTCAAAAGCTGCTGATAATACTGAGCGAGCTTATATATGAATACAGTTATAGTTGTCGTATTCCTATAGGTAGACGTGGATCAGCTGAGAGTCAGCAGACGCAAGCAAACGTGACCAGCCAGAACTGACGCCACGCTTGGTTTTCCTGTTGTTTATTATTTCTTCTGGTCAATGGGTTCAAGGGAACTCTTGGGTACTTGGGAAGGGTTTGATTTACCAATGTTCAAGTCATTGTTTCTCCAGTTCTGACTGAAGTGACTCTTGCCGATTGCAGAAACAGTGCAAGCGTCTCTGGTGCACCAGTGCGGAGGGCGATGTCGGATGTCGAACGCAACACATGCCTCTCGCTGATGGGACCGAATGTGGCTATGGCATGGTAAGACACTTTCCCTACGCTTTCATCCCTGTGTTTTTGTCTGGCGGTCAGTTGTGCGTTAAACTGAAATGTCAAAGCTGATGAGGATGGTAATGTGGATGGGGATGACATTAGCAGCCTAAACACTGAGTAAGATTCATTTAGGGGTATTTGTTTAATCCCTCGTCTAATAAACTGGAACGACGAGCTACACGATAACCTGTGAAAGAAAATCAGTTGGCAGGATACAGTGGGTGTACATAAATTGGAGAGTGTATCCTGTAGGTATTGTGATCTTAGCTTGTTTTCTCTCACCTCTCGAATGCAATGCTAATTAGCCACATTAAGTTCATTGCTGCTGGATCTTTGAGAGCTGAGAACCGAGGTGAAGTATCAAGCCTTTGAAACCAAACGCCACCCGTAGCTCACCTTGTTGTGAACCCGTGACCCCCAAACCTCTTTACGATGTGGGTGAGTGGGTCACTGGTCAGAGGAGTTTTAGAGAGCCTTGGGTTTAAAGCAACACAAAAGACACTACATTCAGAGAAGAGAGCTGCAGAAGGAGGGGGTCTGTTTTCCTTCTTTTTAACCCTTTAACTGTAGGAGACACTACTGGAACAAACCTTTCTGAGTTAATCAAATGTTAACTGAGGTAGGCAGTATCTTAATCCAACCAAAACAACCTCAATCAGGCTAGTGGATGGGAAAGCTGAAACCTTTTTCGTTCTCATTAACCGTGGGACTGCCGTGCAGTACGTGAAGCCCTGTGGAGGAAGGAGAGCGAGGAGCGTTTGTTCGTTGTTCTCGTTGTCGTCTGATTAAAGCCACAAGGGCATGAAAGAGTTCATGTCAGTGTTAAACTTATAATCATTGCTCGTTAGCAAAACAGACCACTCATTTTGACTAGTGCTTTAATCGTATCTATTAATGCTCTAGTGTTCTGGTGACTGTAATGTTTTAATAAAAGCAGTGTAGTGAACAAAATAACATCCATACACTAACAATATGAAAAGATTTATGTGAAAAGATTAATTTGGGGAGGAATTATCTTGAGGTTCTCAACCAGTTTCTCTTCAGGATCCAGATTTTACATTAGATGTCAATTCAAAATTAGAGCCAAACTTGCCTATCATACAAAAGTAAACAATAATGCTATTTTTGTCTGATAATCAGTTTGACTCTGTGTTGATACAGAACATACAACTCTCAAATGGCAGGTTTTTCATTGTTGTTTAGATTTTATTACTTGACTATAAAATAATATATAAAAATGTTTGTATATTATATTATTTCAATATTATTTACACATTTATGTCACAATAACATAAATTATATGTTATCAATATTTTCATTAAAAAAAACTTTAATACTTTGAGCGTTTGATTTGTTTATGCCTCTTACATTACGCTGGTTTCATACTCTAGTCTACCAATGCTAATACCAATACCAATGATAATATCCTCATTTCATCTTATAGTTAATGCCGTCTGGGTCACATTTCCTATTATTGGACATTTATTCATGGTCAACCAGTGCATGTTGATATCTGTTTAATTTGACAAGCTTCTACCAAGTGACAGATGAATTTGAGCCAAACTACTGATCAGATGCATGACTTTTCAACAGAATAGATAGGAAGTGATTCTTACTGCGTTTTTTATATACAGTACTTTGCTGTCTGAGTTCTTATATTATATAATTTGCTGATTTAGAATTGAATCACGACCCACCAGTTTAGGAGTGTTGTTATACATCATGCCAAGCGGAATAGTTACTGCGTGACTCTTTACAAAAACAGGGACACAAAGGGTCTTTTTTCTCGGGCTCCTACCCCTCATGGCCCCTGCACCTTTGTTTGTGGTGCTGAGTGCCTGGTGTCACCTCCTCATGGGGCCGTTTGAAGTGGCAGAAGTTGAAAGAAAAGTGCCTCTCGTCTCGGCTCACCTGCCTGTCTCGAGCTCTTTAATGTGGGAAGGTCCTCACGGAGGCTTGTTCAAAATATCTTTCTCTGTCTCTCTTCTCTCTCATTTATCTCCAAACATCGGCCGTTTGATCCCGGTAAATGGACCACTATGTACATAAATGGTACTCGTGAAATGCATGAGTTCTACCAGAGATTGCAGAAGAGCGACGTGATAATTGCTTTGATTCTTTGTGGTCCTCTAAACTTTCCCCCTCGTCCCTCGGCCTCTCTCTCTGTCCTTGATTCCCTCTCCTACAGTTTCCCTCTCGTTCATCCTCTGTCTCGCAGGGCACTGGAGTGAGTAATGTGGTCACATGACCCCAGCGGCCTGTCTGTCATCCGGCTCAGTGAGCCCTGTGCTAACGAGGGCGTCCCATCACTTGCCATCTATAAATACCAACACCTCCCTCCCTCCCTTCGCAGTGAGAGAGCACAGGCTTGGGGCGCAGTCAATCCGGCTCCTGTCATCTCCAGGGAGAGCGGCCTGCCATCCAGAAGCTCCTTTGAAGAGCCCAGCCGGCATGAATACGTGCTCCCGGGAGGGTTTCAAAAGCACAAGAACTGGGGGGGGGGGGGGGGGGTTTGAAGACCCTGTTGAGGAGACCACCAACATGGTTTTGTGTTTAGATCCTGGCATCCCAAGGCTTCTTAACTTGCTTAAAGGGATATTTCACCTCTGGAAAGATGAATGTGTATTTAAAATGGGTCATTTATGTAGAAGAAATGTGAAATTATTTTTGAATTTGGAGCTTTCTAGACTGAGAAAAGCCAGAAAATGTATTTTTGGCTTTTGTGGATGAAAGACAACAACTCCCAGAATGCACTTGCTTCGCTGCCCTAGGAGGCCACGCCTACCGGTAACAAGCGCAGTAGTTGTCTAGGCTGCGAGTGAGTCTCCGCGATGAGTCTGCCCGGGATTTCGAGATCGCCCAAAATGTCCGGGATTCGGCTTTTGCGTTCTACAGTCGCCACAAAAGTCGATGGTAACCCCAACTGAGCTTTCTCCACAGAACATAATTGCTTTCTGTATCTGCAAGTGAAGTCCCAACCACTGATCTCTAATAGGTCTGTAGCGTGAGTGGGTCCCACCCCCTGGATAAATGATGAGTATGTGTTTGTAGTCTTACCCTTATTCAAAGAAATTGGACTTCCTGCTTTTTATGACGCAAAATGACGATTTTTGTGTCATAAAAAGCAGGAAGTGGAACACTTAAATCCTTATTTCTCCCATCTCAGGGGAAAATAAGGGAATAAACCCTGACCATTCGAAAATGTGACTGAGTTTCTAAACATACAAAGTCTAATGCAAATGGGTGAAGTGCTCCTTTAACAAGCAAAACTCAAACTTGGTCTTTATTTTAATTGTCTTGAGGGGAACTGTATGTAAAGTTAGCAGGGAGCTGTTGTTAAAACGTAAACTAGCTGGTTAATGGAGTCTGTTTATTGGTGCAGAATGGCCAGTAAAAATGCTTGTAAATGAAGTGCTTGTATTTGCACTGATTATTGTCAGCTCTTCCAATAAGATTTATGTCTTGAGGTACAAAAGACACTATTGTGTATCTAACAGTGTATATAACCTGTCCTCGTCTCAGTCTTGTAAACATCTGGCGTTGGAAATTTTGCTTTAGATCCCGAGTTCCCAATAAGGCTTTTTAACTTGCTTAACTAATGATCCTCAAACTTGGTCTTTAATTGAATTGTCTAAAGGGGAACTGTAGGTAAAGTTAGCTGGGAGCTGGTGGAGATTGTGATAAACTAGCTGCTCAATGGAGTCCATTTATTGGCGCAGAATGGCCAGTAAATATGCTTGTAAAGGAAGTGCTTGTATTTGTTTAAATACAGTGTATATAACCTGACCTCGTATCAGGCGGTTAAAAAAAAGACTGTCTTGGAAACATCAGGGGGTCTCATTTATAAAACTATGCATTGGATCCTTACTTAAAATCTATGTGCGCCCAAAAGCCAAAGAATATTCAAAACCATGCGTACGCCAGAACCTGCGCAAAATTCCCTTTATAATTCCCAGTCAGTGAAAGATTGTGCGCAAATGCGTCCCCTCCCCGAAATAACCATATCTGGAGCTTACGACGCCTCGTTTCACTATGCACATCCTCATATAATTTGCATATGCATATTCATCTACGTGATACCATGTTTAATGGTAGACATTAGGAAATTCTGAGATATAGATGTGCCGTCACATTACACTGATAAAATGATTTAGTAGCCTATCCTTGCCTTGTTTTTGAATGAATAAATCAAAATAGTATAAAATACATTTCAGAGAAAGTTTTTCTCAATCTTTTCCACTGGCCAAATAGTATTTTTAATTGCTTTATATTTTTAATGGAAACAGATAGGCCTTATTGTGCATTATTGATCATTATTTGCATGAAAATATTTACTCAGACCACATTATAATTATTATAATACGCTAAGCAAACATTAAAATACAGCATGCAACAGGAAAAGTGTTTAAAAGCAGTGCATACACTTCAAATATTTCTATTTATTAGAATATAAAAAATATTGTAACTTCTCGGGAATGATTTCAAGTAATTTAAGTGCTTAACTCCATTAATGAGAATGGCATATTTAATCTAAATGATTCATATGTAAAACATACTTTAAATCATTCTTTTATTTATTTAAACTCTTGTTGTGAACATGCACTGTATTTATGATTAGGACTCATAATGAATATTTAAGTGGTTCTCCTTCATCAGCCGTCAGTCCCTCAGATCACCATCGGTGTTTGTACACATGGCTCAGAGTTTACTTACAGGTGCGCACATTCTCCCGACAAGTTTGTTTTTATGAATCACAGCTTATGCGTGGGAAGTAGCGTACGCCTCTTTCAGGGCCTGTTTTGTGCGACGCAACGGTTATAAATGAGGCCCTAGGCATCAGAGAATTTGCTTTAGACCCAGAGTTCCCAATATGTAAGGGATAATGTACATCCAGCCGGTTGTTATCTCAGAATGAAGGTCTTCATCAGCCTGAAGGGGTTTATTCTGAGATCACTCACACACACACACACACACACACACACACACACACACACACACACACACACACACACACACACACACCTGAAGGGGTTTATTCTGAGATCACCCCCCCCCCCCACACACACACACACACACACCTGAAGGGGTTTATTCTGAGATCACACACACAAACACACACACACACACACACACACACACACACACACACACACACACACACACACACACACACACACACACACACACACTCCTGAAGGGGTTTATTCTGAGATCACACACACACACACACACACACACACACACACACAGACACCTGAAAGGGTTTATTCTGAGATCACACACACACACACAGACAAACACACACCTGAAGGGGTTAATTCTGAGATCATACACACACACACACACACACCTGAAGGGGTTTATTCTGACATAACAACCGGCTGGATGTACATTATCCCGCTTATTACACGGATATTTGCAACATAAGTACATAATGAGACACGAAATATTGAGCGCCTGTGTTTCTGTTTTCAGCGGTTGTTATCTGGGAACAACATACCGCTGGATTGCACGATTGACCAATCAGAATCAAGTATTCCACAGAGCCATGTAATAAGGCTTTTTAACTTGCTTAACTAACAAACCTCAAACCTCAGAATTGTCTAAAGGGATATTTTCTCTGCAGGGGAAGTTAGTATAGACTATACATAACTATGTGAGCTAGCTGGTTTATTGGTGCAGAATGGACGTATCCCCATAGAGAAGCTTGTAAATGTAAAAGTCAAATGATAATTGTGCTTGTATTCGGTTCCTCTTCCAATAAGTTGTGTGTATAATAGACACTATTGTGTGTGTAACCGGCCTCGGCTCAGCACAACCTTCAACCTGTCCTCGTCTCGGCAGTTAGAGAAAGAGACTGAAGTCTTGTAAACGCCTGGCGTTCGGAGAGTGTGTTGGCCGCGGTGCTTCGGGTTGGCTGGTGTTCCTGGCAGCGGTTCTGGGATCGTTCCTCCTCCGTGTGGATCACTTGTCACTTCTCCTGCTAATCTGCACGTGTTTCCAGCCAGACGGCCCAGGATCTGATTTTCACCGTTGAGTTGCTGCCGCGGTTGCCAGGTAATCGAGGTGAAGGTGCGATCGTGCTGATTGGCGGATGGCTTGCGTATTTTGTTTCACATTTATTGTTGTGCTGTAGTGGAAGCTAGGGTACACCTTCTATGAAGACCTTGCTAATTATGAATTATAGCTCCATTTATACTTATTACTATTTTATAAATATATTTATAAAGACTTATTAAGACCTATACTGCATTATAAGAACAGTTATAGTTACATTATTTTTTATAAGTCATGCATTTGCTTTTTCAATGCGCATGCTCATAATCCATTATATACTGATTTATAAGTATGAATTAATCTGTCATATGGTTTGATGAATGTGTTTATAAAGATGCAGCCTGCATTGCCATAATGTTATTATATTATAGTTACAATTACTTTTTAGTAATTTAGATTATTTCTGATGTGTTCTTATAAATAATAATTGTGTGATAATACAGTTATTATCCTCTATAAATGCATCACTCATGGCTTTAAGCAAAGTGAATTTTCCTAAAGCAAATGATAAGAAATCATGAAGATGTGCTCATTATACATTTTAAATAGTTTATTTGTAAATACAATTAATGAACAATAATTCCTGTAATAATAAAATGAAAAAAATTCAAACAGTTAAAAATGTTGTATCTTTTTTTAAGCTATATACCAGCAAAACACTGCAACAATATTGACCATTCATGACCTCTAATCAAACATTAGCTATTAAAGACATAAATGATAACTAATTGTATAATAAATTATGAGCATGCACATTATACAAGCAAATGCATGACTTATAAGTAATTATAAAAAAATAATATAAATGTAACTATAACTGTCCTTATAATGCAGTATAGGTATAATAATTAATAATGAGTCTTTATAAATATATTTATAAAAAAGTAATACTTACGAATCGGCATAAACGGGGTTATAACTCATTATAAGCATGGGCTTCATAGAAAGTGTTACCGAAAGCTAATGGTTCTAGATGTGTTTGGTAGTGCTTCAGAAAGACAGATGATAGAAGTTAGTTTAGAAGTGTTTATTAAAAACTAAAAAGCAGATATGAAAGGTAGGATGTGTTGTTGTTTTCATATTTTGAATGATTCTCCAAGGAAACCTTCTGAGATGCCATACAATCCTCAACATGTGGTTTGTGGTGTGACATCTGTGTGCTTCTACATGTTTTGAGGATAAAAGTGTGTTTTTTCGGTCGGTGACGGTGTGTGTGTGTGTGTGCACCTCCTGTTCTGTGGGTTTGATGTAGTCTGTCATTAAGATCTAAAGGGATTTTCTTGAGCAGATCAGCTGTTCTGTTCACATGTCACGCTTTACATGCGTTTCTCAACAGTGGAGGAGCGTACATCACGCGCTCTTTTAAACTTCTAATGTCTCACATTTGACGCTTATGAATCAATGTCTTTGGCACAGGAATTATCCTTAGACCGGAAGTATGCAAGTGTCCTGTTCATCCTTCAGGTGTGTATTCAATAGACTTAGATTCAAATATGTGCCATTAAACAAGACTTACAGTAAATTCCGTTAGCGGCTATAAACAGTTTTAACTATTTGAACTAACCTAACATGCTTCAAAACTTCTCTTCAAACTGTTGTTTTGTTGTGGCAATAGTTGCCCTGACACAGAAACTGACCACAGAGAAGAAGAATGATGATGATGATGATGATGATGATGCGCCTCTTGTGGCGACACTGAGAAATCACTTATGACACATTTCAAAAAAGCTTGACATGAAATCTAGAAGTGTTTGCAATCACATACTTGCATGATTCTGATGCCTGATATTTCTGTCCATCCATTCATCCATCGTTCTATCGATTAATTCATCCATCCATCCATCATCCATCCATCCATCCATCCATCCATCCATCCATCCATCCATCCATCATCCATCATCCATCCATCATCCATCATCCATCCATCCATCCATCCATCGTTCTATTGATCCATCCATCCATCATCCATCCATCCATCCATCCATCCATCCATCATCCATCCATCCATCCATCGTTCTATTGATCCATCCATCCATCCATCCATCATCCATCCATCCATCCATCCATCGTTCTATTGATCCATCCATCATCCATCCATCATCCATCCATCCATCCATCCATCATCCATCCATTCATCCATTGTTCTATCGATTAATTCATCCATCCATCCATCATCCATCCATCCATCCATCGTTCTATTGATCCATCCATCCATCCATCATCCATCATCCATCCATCATCCATCCATCCATCCTTTATTCCATCCATCCATCCATCCATCGTTCTGTCCTTTATTCCATCCATCCATCGTTCTGTCCTTATTCCATCCATCCATCGTTCTGTCCTTATTCCATCCATCCATCGTTCTGTCCTTTATTCCATCCATCCATCCATCCATCCATCCATCCTTTATTCCTTCCATCCATCCATCCATCCATCCTTTATTCCTTCCATC
>CM060640.1:25485332-25505332 GCA_030578275.1 Meda fulgida
TCTCTTTCTCGTCTCTCTCTGGTGTTTCTCATTTCTTTCTCATCTCTCTCTGGTGTTTCTAATCCCTTTCTCATCTCTCTCTGGTGTTTCTCATTTCTTTCTCATCTCTCTCTGGTGTTTCTCATCTCGTTGTCATCTCTCTCTGGTGTTTCTCATCTCTTTCTCATCTCTCTCTGGTGTTTCTAATCCCTTTCTCATCTCTCTCTGGTGTTTCTCATTTCTTTCTCATCTCTCTCTGGTGTTTCTCATCTCGTTCTCATCTCTCTCTGGTGTTTCTCATTTCTTTCTCATCTCTCTCTGGTGTTTCTCATCTCGTTCTCGTCACTGTCTGGTGTTTCTCATCCCTTTCTCATCTCATTCTCTTGTTTCTCGTCTCTTTCTCAGCTCTCTCTGGTGTTTCTCATCTCTCTCTGATGTTTCTCATCTCTCTTTGGTGTTTCTCATCCCGTTCTCGTCACTCTCTGGTGTTTCTCATCTCTCTCTGGTGTTACTCATCTCTTTCTCATCTCTCTCTGGTGTTTCTAATCCCTTTCTCATCTCTCTCTGGTGTTTCTCATTTCTTTCTCATCTCTCTCTGGTGTTTCTCATCTCGTTCTCATCTCTCTCTGGTGTTTCTCATTTCTTTCTCATCTCTCTCTGGTGTTTCTCATCTCTTTCTCAGCTCTCTTTGGTGTTTCTCATCTCTCTCTGGTGTTTCTCATCTCGTTCTCGTCACTCTCTGGTGTTTCTCATCTCTCTCTGGTGTTACTCATCTCTTTCTCATCTCTCTCCGGTGTTTCTCATCTTGTTCTCGTCTCTCTCTGGTGTTTCTCATCTCGTTCTCATCACTCTCTGGCGTTTCTCATTTCTTTCTCATCTCATTCTGTTGTTTCTCGTCTCTTTCTCATCTCTCTCTGGTGTTCCTCATCTCGTTCTCGTCACTCTCTGGTGTTTCTCATCCCTTTCTCATCTCATTCTGTTGTTTCTCGTCTCTTTCTCATCTCTCTCTCTGGTGTTTCTCATCTCTCTCTGGTGTTTCTCATCTCTCTCTGGTGTTTCTCATCTCGATCTCGTCACTCTCTGGTGTTTCTCATTTCATTCTTGTTACTCTCTGGTGTTTCTCATCTCTCTCTGGTGTTTCTCATCTCTTTCTCATCTCTCTCTGGTGTTTCTCATCTTGTTCTCGTCACTCTGGTGTTTCTCATCTCTCTCTGGTGTTTCTCATCTCTTTCTCGTCTCTCTCTGGTGTTTCTCATCTCGATCTCGTCACTCTTTGGTGTTTCATCTCTCTCTCGTGTTTCTCATCTCGTTCTCATCTCTCTCTGGTGTTTCTCATCTCGTTCTCGTCACTCTCTGGTGTTTCTAATTCCTTTTTCATCTCATTCTGTTGTTTCTCGTCTCTTTCTCATCTCGCTCTGGTGTTTCTCATCTCTTTCTCATCACTCTCTGGTGTTTCTCATCCCTTTCTCATCTTATTCTGTTGTTGCTCGTCTCTTTCTCATCATTCTCTGTTTTTTCTTGTCTATTTCTCATCTCTCCCTGCTGTTTCTCGTCTCTTTCTCATCTCTCTCTGGTGTTTCTCATCTCTTTCTCATTACTGTTTGGTGTTTCTCATCTCTTTCTTATACCTCTCTGGCATGTCTCAATTATTTGAATATATTTTCTGTCCCTTTTGATCAATTTAAAGCATTCTTGCTGAATAAATGCATTGATTTCTTTTTTAAAAACTCATTTATAATACTGAAATATTACAGTGGTTTCACGTCTCACACTTATCTGTCTTGTTTCTCAGTTCTGATGAAAGATCGCTGTAAACTTTTCTGTCGTGTCACGGGGACGATGGCGTACTATCAGCTGAGGGATCGAGTCGTTGATGGAACACCGTGTGGACCAGACACATATGACATCTGTGTACAAGGCCTCTGTCGGGTATGAAACAACATCTAAAAAATGCTAATACTGCGGTACTTTGATATCATGGTGCTGCATGATTACTTTATCAATATACCATGATATTTATAAGGTGTGTGTGTGTGTGTGTGTGTGTGTATCATAGCAAGCAGGTTGTGACCACATTTTGAACTCAAAGGCAAGAAATGATAAGTGTGGTGTCTGTGGAGGAGACAACTCGTCATGTAAGACAATCGCTGGAACCTTTAACAACGCACAATATGGTGAGATTTACCAGTCTGGTGTTTCTCATCTCGTTCTCATTTCTCTCTGGTGTTTCTCATCTCGTTCTCATCTCTCTCTGGTGTTTCTCATCTCGTTCTCATTTCTCTCTGGTGTTTCTCATCTCGTTCTCATCTCTCTCTGGTGTTTCTCATCTCGTTCTCATTTCTCTCTGGTGTTTCTCATCTCGTTCTCATCTCTCTCTGGTTTTTCTCATCTCGTTCTCATCTCTCTCTGGTGTTTATCATCTCTTTCTCATCTCTTCTCATTACTCTCTGGTGTTTCTCATCTCGTTCTCATCTCTCTCTGGTGTTTATCATCTCTTTCTAATCTCTTTCTCATCTCTTTCTGGTGTTTATCATCTCTTTCTCATCCCTTTCTCATCTCTCTCTGGTGTTTCTCATCTCGCTCTGGTTTTTCTCATCTCTCTCTGGTGTTTCTCATCTCTTTCTCGTCTCTCTATGGTATTTCTCATCTTGTTCTCATCTCTCTCTGGTGTTTATCATCTCTTTCTCATCTCTTTCTCATTACTCTCTGGTGTTTCTCATCTCGTTCTCATCTCTCTCTGGTGTTTATCATCTCTTTCTCATCTCTTTCTCATTACTCTCTGGTGTTTCCCATCTCGTTCTCATCTCTCTCTGGTGTTTATCATCTCTTTCTAATCTCTTTCTCATCTCTTTCTGGTGTTTATCATCTCTTTCTCATCCCTTTCTCATCTCTCTCTGGTGTTTCTCATCTCGCTCTGGTTTTTCTCATCTATCTCTGTTGTTTCTCATCTCTTTCTTGTCTCTCTATGGTATTTCTCATCTTGTTCTCATCTCTCTCTGGTGTTTATCATCTCTTTCTCATCTCTTTCTCATCTCTCTCTGGTGTTTCTCATCTTGCTCTGGTTTTTCTCATCTATCTCTGTTGTTTCTCATCTCTTTCTCATCTTTCTCATATCTCTCTCTGGTGTTTCTCATCTCTTTCTCATCTCTCTCTTGTGTTATTCATCTCTTTCTCATCTCTCTTTGGTGTTTCTCATCTCTTTCTCATCTCTCTCTGGTGTTTCTCATCTCTTTCTCATCTCTCTCTGGTGTTTCTCTACTATTTTTCATCCCTCTCTGGTGTTTCTCATCTCGTTCTCGTCACTGTCTGGTGTTTCTCATCTTTCTCTGGTGTTTCTCATCTCTTTCTCATTGCTATCTGGTGTTTCTCATCTTGTTCTCATCACTCCCTTATGTTAGGTTATAACGTTGTGGTTCGGATTCCTGCTGGTGCGACTAACATAGATATAAAGCAGGTCAGCTACTCAGGGTCACCAGAAGATGATAACTACCTAGGTGAGTTCAGTACATACATTACCAGACCAGATTACACTAGTGTTACAGTGATGGTATCAGATGATAATACCATGGTTCTCTGATATATGCTGTACATTCTGAATGATTTCCATATTCACATGCTATGATATTTGCATGGTACTTCAATGAAGAACGCACACTCAAACACATTCAGAATAACAGAAAACCAATGACATCTGAACAGGGGTGTGTTTACTGTACACTGACGTAACTCGCTGCTTAACTATCAAAGTACGATGCATTATTAAATAAATCAACTTTATAAAAAGTTCCTTGGTGTTGCTTTAATTATAGATGTTTTGATATATATTAAAGACATGGTATCTGAGGAATATTTCTCATTTTCCTCAGTTATTTTGCTTTATTTCCAGATTCACTCATAGACTCGATCTTACGCACTAGAGCTCGTTCACACATGCGCACTCTTCAAACACGACACTCTAAATCTCTAGACAAACTAAAAGACGTAAATGACATTTGTATGTATTCTAAATAAAAGACACAGATTGCACTGAATGTCAGTTTGATTATTTTGCTCAAGATCAGGATTTATTGAGTCACGTCATGAAAACAAGAAACTGCTTTTAACCGCAGGAGATCTGTAGCTCACACACACACACACACACACACACACACACACACACACACACACACACACACACACACACACACACACACACACACACACACACACACACACACACTCTGCGATGCTGTTTGGGAGTGTTGGATGGAACGATGCTTTCGGGAAACACAGACTCGTTGAACTGCTGATAACGACAGAACTTGCGAACATAGTTGGCTAACGCTGCTTTCGGGAAACAAGCCCCTGTCCAGTTCTGATCCTTCTTGTCCTCTGATCTGCAGCTCTGTCTGACAGTCAGTCCAACTTTCTCCTGAACGGGAACTTTGTGGTGTCCATGTTTAAAAGGGAAATCACCTATAAGGGAGCAGAGATTGAGTACAGCGGATCCAACACTACAGTGGAACGTATCAACTGCACACAACGGATTGAGGAGGAGCTCGTGCTGCAGGCAAGTTGGACAACACCAAACACAACCATTATAAAAGTGCAGTGTGACACAATTCGGCATCAAGACTTAAGGTCCTTGCACTAAGTCCAAAATTTTCATATGCGTTTTATTTTTCCATATTGGTCATTCAGTGGCTCTCAATTGTCAAAACAACCATTAAAATGCATGCTACGGATGCAAAAAACGTATACAATCGAACCAAAAAAATGTATGACGGACGAAACTTTCAAATGCAGTGTGCAAACATGATTGACAAAGTGAGGTCGTATTTACTTTTTAGTGAATTTCACAACTTATTTTCGGTAGGAATGAACCCATCTAATCGCTCACCTCGGTCCGGCATCAGCTGTTTTTGCGTCCCTTCACCTCCCCAAATCCACCTACATTATTCAGGCATCTTGCTACCATACTCATCCAAGCATTAGTAGTCCCACTGGCGGGTTTATCGAAGCTCGAGTTAAAGCTGCTTCCTCGAGCCCCTCCACTGCGGACAGCAAGCCAAATATGCTTAATCTTATAAGCTTAAAGTTTATATGGTACAAGGACCTTTACAGCGAAATGAAACAAAACTACAGCAAAGTTTTAGACCAATGAGATTTCATTGAGGGCGGGGCCACCCAGCACAACATGATGAGAACAGAAAACATCTAAATATCTTGTGCATCACCTTATTTTGTTATTGTCTGATTACGACCACACTGCGAAAAAAAAAAAAATTCAGTGTTTGTGATTTTTGTAAACATTTAAATAATAGGTAAAATACTTAAGATTTAAAATGGTGTAAGATAATACAATCAGTGTTATATACTATTATAGTTTTTTATTAATATTTTAAGTTAGCTTAAAGTTAGATTTACAGGCTTGTGATCTTCCTGTCGTCTCAGGTTCTGTGCGTGGGAAACCTGTATAATCCTGACGTCAGATATGCCTTCAGTATTCCCATCGAGGAGCAGCGGGAGCAGTTCGGCTGGGATCCGGCCGGCCCGTGGCAGGAGTGCAGTCGCATGTGTCAAGGTTCTGCTTTCTTTCTGAGTCTATTGCCTGCACCCACTTTTGGTTTTCTGTCCTTAAACACCTTCTCATCACTGTCTGGTTTTTCTCATCTCTTTCTCATCTCTCTCTTGTGTTTCTCATTTCTTTCTCATCTCTCTCTGGTGTTTCTGATCCCTTTCTCATCTCTCTCTGGTGTTTTTCATCTCTTTCTCATCTCTCTCTGGTGTTTCTAATCCCTTTCTCATCTCTCTCTGGTGTTTCTCATCTCTTTCTCATCTCTCTCTTGTGTTTTTAATCCCTTTCTCATCTCTCTCTGGTGTTTCTCATCTCTTTCCCATCTCTCTCTGGTGTTTCTCATCTCTCTCTGGTGTTTCTCATCTCTTTCTCATCTCTTTCTGGTATTTTTAATCCCTTTCTCATCTCTCTCTGGTGTTTCTAATCCCTTTCTCATCTCTCTCTGGTGTTTCTCATCTCTTTCTCATCTCTCTCTGGTGTTTCTCATCTCTCTCTGGTGTTTCTCATCTCTCTCTGGTGTTTCTCATCTCGCTCTGGTGTTTCTCATCTCTCTCTGGTGTTTCTCATTTCTCTCTGGTGTTTCTCATCTCTTTCTCATCTCTCTCTGGTGTTTCTCATCTCTTTCTCATCTCTCTCTGGTGTTTCTCATCTCTCTCTGGTGTTTCTCATCTATTTCTCATCTCTCTCTGGTGTTTCTCATCTCTCTCTGGTGTTTCTCATCTCTTTCTCATTTCTCTCTGGTGTTTCTCATCTCTTTCTCATCTCTCTCTGGTGTTTCTCATCTCTTTCTCATCTCTCTCTGGTGTTTCTCATCTCTCTCTGGTGTTTCTCATCTCTTTCTCATCTCTCTCTGGTGTTTCTCATCTCTCTCTGGTGTTTCTCATCTCTTTCTCATCTCTCTATGGTGTTTCTCATCTCTTTCTCATCTCTCTCTGGTGTTTCTCAGCTCTTTCTCATCTCTCTCTGGTGTTTCTCATCTCTCTCTGGTGTTTCCCATCTCTCTCTGGTGTTTCTCATCTCTTTCTCATCTCTTTCTCATCTCTCTCTGGTGTTTCTCATCACTCTCTGGTGTTTCTCATCACTCTCTGGTGTTTCTCATCACTCTCTGGTGTTTCTCATCTCTCTCTGGTGTTTCTCATCTCTTTCTCATTTCTCTCTGGTGTTTCTCATCTCTTTCTCATCTCTCTCTGGTGTTTCTCATCTCTTTCTCATATCTCTCTGGTGTTTCTCGTCTCTGTCTCATCTCTCTCTGGTGTTTCTCATCTTTCTCTGGTGTTTCTCATCTCTTTCTCATCTCTCTCTGGTGTTTCTCATCTCTTTCTCATCTCTCTCTGGTGTTTCTCATCTCTGTCTCATTTCTCTCTGGTGTTTCTCATCTCTTTCTCATCTCTCTCTGGTGTTTCTCATCTCTTTCTCATATCTCTCTGGTGTTTCTCATCTCTCTCTGGTGTTTCTCATCTCTTTCTCATCTCTCTCTGGTGTTTCTCGTCTCTGTCTCATCTCTCTCTGGTGTTTCTCATCTTTCTCTGGTGTTTATCATCTCTCTCTGGTGTTTCTCATCGCTTTTTCATCACTCTCTGGTGTTGCTCTTCTCTTTCTCATCTCTCTCTGGTGTTTCTCATCTCTCTCTGTGTTTCTCTTCTCTTTCTCATCACTTAGGTGTTTCTCATCTCTCTCTGTGTTTCTCTTCTCTTTCTCATCACTTAGGTGTTTCTCATCTCTTTGTCATTTCTTTCTCTGTAGTTTAAAGGGAAGTCCCTCACGTTTCACGTGTGTGTGTTCCTCTACAGGTGAGCGGCGGCGGAAGGCGGTGTGTGTTCGTAAGAGCGATCACCTGGTGGTTTCGGATCAGAGGTGTGAGTATCTCCCTCGACTCAGAGGAGCGACAGAGAACTGCCATAGCGACTGTGAACTCAGGTACATCCACACAACAGCTCCCAGGTCTTATTCTAGGGTTGAACCAAAAGAAAAACGGAAAGCACATATTCTGCAAACACTTACATTTTTTTATTTTTCAATTTACTTTTAAATGTTTGATTTAATATTGATTTGATCAACAAAGGTGATCTTGTTTTGGAATAACTAATATTTTGTTACTGATAAGTGATGAAGCTTGATTTTCCTTGCATCTCAAACCAGCAACGTAAAATATTGTATAATCCCATGAAAATATTTTATACTTTTGAAATTTGATGGCAACGAGCATCCATATTCTGTGAATTTGACCACAAGGGTTTCATCTTATCACAATATCCTCCATCATCATCGAGCTTTTACATTAAATATAATTACACATGCTTCATTTCCAATGCATGCATTTGTTTCTCACACTGTAAAAAAGGATTTCTCAACGATGTAAATAAGATTATTAAAGTATGATTTAAAAGAAAATACTACTTCAGTAAATCTACAAAAATGTCATTTTTAAAATTTTAAAAATGCAAAAAAGGTCTGCACTCTAAAAAATCTTGTATTATAGACAGGAGATAAAGTGCAGACCTTTTTTGCATTTTTGATTTGATACACAGGTCTCAGCACCTACTCGGCTGGGAGAGCGCGTGAGTGATACATGCATTTAATGCAAATCAACCTTTTGGGTTTCTTGACTATAAAGGTGAACACAACAAAGAAGCAAAGAGACCGAGCGCTGATGTATATTGGCCCGCGTTTGAGCAGTTTCTCTTTGCTCCTCAGGTGGCACGTGGCGGGCCGGAGCGACTGCTCCAGTAAGTGTGGTCCGGGTTCCCGTACGCTCGACGTGTTGTGTATGCGCTACAGTCAGAGCAAGAGTCTGAGTGAGCGTGTGGAGAGCCGTGCCTGCGCAGACCTGCCCAAACCACAGACTCGAGAGGCCTGTCACGGAGACTGTCTGCTCAAGAGCTGGCAATACAGCGCCTGGTCTCAGGTGACACACTACAGCTCATACTCGGACTTATTAAAGCTGTTTCAAAGGTTGCTTATTTTGTTTTTGATTCTCCTGCAAAATGCATTCAAGGTAAAATGTTCTCATATTATCCACTGCAGCTTCAGCTCTTTTGAAACTGTTCGATCAAGGATTCAGTCCTAAACCCCGCCTCTCTGAGAGATACTCTGCTCTGATTAGTCAGATGGAACAGTCTGCTGTGATTGGTCAGAAAGTAAATGCTCATTAGCATATCTGAATCTCAGCTCTTGACACACAGTGATGCGAACAGTAACGATGGCGTAGGTTTTACCGTATCAATCTCAGAAAACAGACAACATGAAGCAAACTCTTCCAGACTCAGATAAACTACAGTGTCTGAGGGCGGGGCTAAGAGATGCTGTTCAGCCAATCAAGACCACAGGCTGGCATTATGCAAATTAGTTATAAACCTAGAGCCGGAAGTGAGACTGAATTACTGATGACTCGTTTCAGTTCAGAAACACTTCTTTCTTTTGGGAGACAAACTCCATTAATACACACTACATGAAAGGTCAAATCCAAACAAATAATAGCATAATAGGACACTTTAATAACAATAATAATGTAAAAATAGCCCTAAATCCACCTATTGTGTTTCGTGTCAATTTGACCCCATTCGCTTTTCAAACAGCTTGAAACACTGGTTGAACTATTTATTTCTTATTGAAATTTGGTGGCTGTTCCTCTTTTAGTGTCATCAATGTGCATGCAAAGTTTTACAAAGGCTGTACACATTTTGTTCTGTCTTTTTTGATGGGGTCAAATTGACCCTCCATTGGTTTCCATTTAATTCAAGCAACACTTTGAAAAACAAAACAAAGCAGAAAACACACGTCACCCTCACAGCGGATATTTACATCAAGTACAAATAGCAATAAATACTACTCAAAATAAGTACAAATAATGTGAGGTACAATTTATATTTACTTTTAGTTATTTGCACCTACATTTTTTACATGGATCTTTAGTGTATTTCATAGTGATCATGAAATTTGGCAAATTGCATGGAGGATCAGTTTTAATATACAGTTTGTATATTAAAACACAAGGATCTGTGGATTTTCTCATAGTTTCTCCTGATTCTCTGTAATGTGTTGTGATTGTGTTGCAGTGCTCGAGGAGCTGTGGACGGGGCGTTCGGTCAAGACAGGCGTTCTGTATGAACAATCTGGGCCGGCGTCTGGCGGAGCGAGAGTGTGATGATCAGAGAGTCCTGAGCGAAGCCTGCAGTGACGTGCCCTGTCCCGACTGGAGCGCCAGCCCGTGGAGCGAGGTACTGACACCGAAAACTCTCCCTATCCTGCCACGCTTTTAAAGGCGGCATCAGACAGATGAAGTGCTCGTCTTTTCTCCCCGGTTGTGCCGTATATCCAAGTGAAACGCTTCTGGAACCAGAACAAATATAGAACAACGTGACTTATTTGTGTTCATTTCTCTCAACAATGCAATCTTGACCCGGTGTGACTTATTTTCTGGAAAATACGGTCAAGTTTCTCCTCTGTAGTGCAAGAACAAGAACAAATCCTATAAAAGCATTTTTAAAGTATTACATTGAAACGTTACTTACAGTACTACAGTAACTCTGTGTCTCTGTCCCGTCAGTGTCTGGCGACATGTGGGAAGGGCGTGCGACACCGGCAGGTGCAATGCATTCTGGGAGACGAGCAGCTGAGTGAGCAGCGCTGTGACACGAACACCAAACCCTCGGCTCTGGGCGTCTGTGAGCGTCCCGAATGTGCGTCCTGGCAGACCGGAGGCTGGAGTCCGGTGAGAAACACACCAGCTTGCTCTGTCTCGTATTGTTGTTCAAAGATCAGTTGACTTTAAAAAAATTAGCCCATGATTTACTCTCCCTCAAGTCATCATAGGTGTTTATGGCATTCTTCTTTCAGACAAACACAATCTGAGTTATATTAAAAATGTCCTGGTTCTTACAAGCTTATAATGGCTGTGAAATACCGTTTCTGTTTTGAAGGCCATAAAAGTGCATCTATCCATCATAAAAGAGCTTCTGTCCATCATAAAAGTGCATCTGTCCATCATAAAAGTGCATCTATCATCATAAAAGTGCATCTGTGTTATGTGAATGGCGGATGAGAACCCAGGCGCAGACAACAGATGCTAATAACACAGGATTTATTGGTACAAAAACAGGAAAACAAAACCCACGAGGGGGCAAAACTAGACAGGACTATATGGAGACTAACTAGACAACAACACTGACAAAATACTAGAAAACAAAGAA
The DNA here is from genome assembly GCA_030578275.1 of Meda fulgida. Taxonomy (NCBI): domain Eukaryota; kingdom Metazoa; phylum Chordata; class Actinopteri; order Cypriniformes; family Leuciscidae; genus Meda; species Meda fulgida. The sequence goes on from CM060640.1 coordinate 25,496,058, forward strand.
CACTATGTGAGATACTAACAATGACTAGACTTTCAATGATAAGACTTTCTCAGGATACTCACTATTAACGTTTGGCAATGAACCGACACAAGACAGCAAACACAAGGGGATTAAATAAGAGGACTAATCATGACATGACAGGTGACAGACTAGGTAATGACAAGACGAGAACAGGTGACACAGACTAGGTAATAATGATAAGACGAGGATAACAAGGGGGCGGGGTATAGTAACGAGACAACACAAGCACATGGCCCAAACAACAGGCCATGCGCTTGTACACAAAACATGGTTCTGCCATGATCCTGCCACAAGACTAAGAAAATCAGGGACATGATGGCAGAATCATGACAATCTGTCCATCATAAAAGTGCATCTGTCCATCATAAGTGCATCTGTTCATTATAAAAGTGCATCTATCCATCATAAAAGTGCTTCTATCCATCATAAAAGTGCTTCTATCCATCATAAAAGTGCATCTATCCATCATAAAAGGTCATCAATCCATCATAAAAGTGCATCTTTTGGATATGTGTGCACTTTTATGATGGATAGATGCACTTTTATGATGGATATACAGTATACACTTCTATGATGGACAGATGCACTTTTATTATGAACAGATGCACTTTTATGATGGACAGATGCACTTTTATGATGGATAGAAGCACTTTTATGATGGACAGATGCACTTTTATGATGGATAGAAGCACTATGGACTTCAAACAGCTATTCAGCTTTCAGTGCTGTGAGTGTGTGATGTGGTGTTTTGCAGTGTACGGTGAGCTGCGGTCAGGGCTATCAGATGCGTGCGGTGAGGTGTGTGTCGGGAGCGTACGGTGAGACGCTGGACGACAGGGAGTGTAACGCGGCCGCCAGACCTCGAGACAGTCAGGTGATCAAACACAGCATCCACACTGGGGGAAAAGAGGGGAATAATTATGATTTGTTAATGTCTTTGAAAGAAGTTTCTTCTCCACAACAAACAAGTTTTCACTGTAGTTCTGATCAAATAAATGCAGACTTGGTGTTTTTTTCCAAACTTCTGACCAGTAATTTACGTATAATTAACAACATAATCTATTACATATGAATCTGACATACGTGTGTGTGTGTGTTTAGGACTGTGAGTTGTCAGTTTGTCCTCGCTCAGCATCAGTGCTTAACACACCAAGACCAGCAGAACCAGGTCAACGACACACACAGTGGAGATACGGGTCATGGACGACCGTGAGTAACACACACACACACACACACACACACACACACACACACACACACACACACACACACACAGAGCTGCTGCCATTTCGTGACTATTGTTTTGTACACTGTTGGATTATAAGATACAAACAGGTACGATTTTAAAACAGTTTAATCTGAATCTTATCTCATCATATACAGTATGTGGTGAAATGCTGTGTAATAAGTGTATGACTGTATACCGTATCTCTTAAAAGTCTGTCTAGTTTGATCTTGCCGCTGAAACTGCTCTCTCCGCAGAAGCTTTGCGTTTAAAGACCTGATAAAATATTTCAACTCAGATCAATATTTCGTGTCTAATTATTTATTTATGTGGCAAGTAGCCGTGTAATAAGCAGGATAAGGTAAATCCAGCCGGTTATCTCAGAATAAACCCCTTCAGGTGTGTGTGTGTGTGTGTTTGTGTGTGTGTATGTGATTGTGATCTCAGAATAAACCCCCTTCAGGTGTGTGTGTGTGTGTGTGTGTGTGTGATCTCAGAATAAACCCCTTCAGGTGTGTTTGTGTGTGTGTATGTGTTTGTGATCTCAGAATAAACCCCCTTCGGATGTGTGTGTGTGTGTGTGTGTGTGTGTGTGTGTGTATGTGTGCGTTATCTCAGAATAAACCCCCTTCATATGTATGTGTGTGTGATCTCAGAATAAACCCCTTCAGGTGTGTGTGTGTGTGTGTGTGTGTGTGTGTGTGTGTGTGTGTGTGTGTGTGTTATCTCAGAATAAACCCCTTCAGGTGTGTGTGTGTTATCTCAGAATAAACCCCTTCAGGTGTGTGTGTGTGATCTCAGAATAATCCCCTTCAGGTGTGTGTGTGTGTTATATCAGAATAAACCCCTTCAGGTGTGTGTGTGTGTGATCTCAGAATAAACCCCTTCAGGTGGGTGTGTGTGTGTGTGTGATCTCAGAATAAACCCCTTCAGGTGTGTGTGTGTGTGTGTGTGTGTGTGTGTGTGTGTGTGTGTGTGATCTCAGAATAAACCCCTTCAGGTGTGTGTGTGTGTTATCTCAGAATAAACCCCTTCAGGTGTGTGTGTGTGTTATCTCAGAATAAACCCCTTCAGGTGTGTGTGTGTGTTATCTCAGAATAATTCCCTTCAGGTGTGTGTGCGTGTTATCTCAGAATAAACCCCTTCAGGTGTGTGTGTGTGTGATCTCAGAATAAACCCCTTCCGGTGTGTGTGTGTGTGTGTGTGTGTGTGTGTGTGTGTGTGTGTGTGTGTGTGTGTGTGTGTGTGTCTGTGTGTGTGTGTGTGTGATCTAAGAATAAACCCCTTCAGGCGGATGAAGACCTGATCATGATCACCCTGTCAGGTTTATTCTGAGATAACAACCGGCTGGATGTACATTATCCCTTACTTATCAGACTATATGAGCCATAAAAGCCTGATGTATCAAATATGTTACATCTGTACACATCTGTGTGTGTGTGTGTGTGTGTGTGTGTGTGTTCAGTGCTCAGTGTCGTGTGGTGAGGGCCGGCGTGAGCGTTATGTCAGCTGTAGAGATCCTCAGGGTGGAGTTGCTGAAGACTCGTCCTGTTCTCTCCTGCCTCGACCTGCTGACTCGACTGTGTGTTTCAGTCCCTGTGGACAGTGGAGGGATGGAGAGTGGACACCGGTGAGACACACACACACACAAAACATCCATCCTTCCATCCTTCCATCCACTGTTGTAAATCTGGTTGGTGTGTGTGTGCTCCCCAGTGTTCGGTATCGTGTGGTGTGGGTCGGTCCACGCGGCGGGTCGTGTGTATGAACCATCACCATCAGGTGGACGAGTCGTTCTGTGTCCCAGACGAGCGTCCTAGCGCTGAGCAAGAGTGTGTGTCAGCACCCTGCCAATCCTCCTACCACTGGCCCATCAACCAGCCCTACTTCCCCCCCGACCCCGGCAGCCACAGCTGGAACGTCCCCGCAGAGAACCAGTGGAGAACCGGCCCGTGGGGGAGCGGTGAGGGCAACACACACACACACACACACACACACACACACACACACACACACACACACACATATATATATATATATATATATATATATATATATATATATATATATATATATATATATATATATATATATATACATAAACTCACTGAAATTTCATCTTTACAAAAATAATACTCTTATAACTCTGTTAAATATAATCTTCAACAATTTCAACAATCTCAAATTGAGGTTTCCCTTTAATGGCAAGCATCTTTAGCCCTTCTGCATAACCAGACAGCAGCTCCTGCCAGCGTATCTGAGGAGTCCGAGCCGTTCCTCATGAGCAATGGCCTCCGGTTCAGGGATATTTGCAACCGCCTTCTTCAAATCCCACCAGAGAGTTTCTATGGGGTTTGAGTCATGTGACTGATGCCACTGTATCTCCCAGGACTTCTTCTGCATTCAAGCCTTGGTGGAGTTTGAGGAATGCTTGGCATCATAGTCCTGTTAAGGTCCAAGCTTCAGCTTCCTCACTGACGGCATGATGTCTCCTAGGATTTCCAAACACTTCCATCTCTCCTTTCTCACGCTGCAGGTTTCCAGTGCCAGGATATAGATCAGCCGCAGAGCATCACAGATCCACATGCTGTAGACCGAGCTCTCATCAGCGTACGCTTCATCCTCCTCAGACACACCGCTGATCCAGAGGGACGAGAAGATCCAGTGTTGTGTCATCGCTCCACAGAACAGAATCCCAAAACTTCTGTGGCTTATTTATATGATTTTGAGCTCTTTTCTTGTGCTTTGGGTCAGTAGTGGTGTAGTCTGGCAAGCTTTACTGTGCAGCTGAAACCTCAGTGGCCGTCAGGTCTTCTGCAGGTCTTCTGCAGTCACGCCAGGGGTTTTCTGATCCTGCCTTCTCAGAAATATGGTCTCAGCCGTTGATATCTTCCTTCTTCTGCCCGTCCAGGGAGTGTAACCACTGTTCCTTTAACTTTAAACTTGTGAACTTTGCTTCCTATGGTGTCTTGAGGAACATTTAGTGCCTTCACTGTCTGTTTGTATCCTGCTCCTTGTTTGTGAAGGGTGATGAAACCTTCTCTTAACTTTTTGGACCATTCTTTTGCCATATTTCTAACTTGCAGTCAAACGTGACAACACTTGTTTGCAGATTTGTGCTGTTGTGAGGGACTCTATTCAGGGGATTGAAAAAGTTTGAAACAGCAGAAGTCATTAAAAGTTGTATTTTCAGTGAAATTTGGGGAAACCACTTGAAACATTTGTTACTTTTGTTCGATTTGTTCATTGCAAACAGCTGAAAGTCTGTCTTTTTTGCAAATAAACCTGACGTGCAATGGGGGTTGAATGATTTTGATTGCAACTGTATATTTACATTTGGCAGACACTTATATCCAAAGCGACTTACATTACATTTCAAGCTACACATTTACATTCTTATCAGTTCTTGCTTTCCCTGGGAATTGAACCCATGACCTTGGCGTTGCAAGCACCAACGCATCTACTGTTTGAGCCACATTTTCACATTTGTTCCTTTATAAAATTTATAACATGACTAAAATGTTCAAACTAGATGATATTATATTTTTGCACGATCATTATTAATGTCAGTAGTTTTTCCTGCAGAACAGCTGTGATGCGTGTAGCGTGTGTCCATCCTGTTCATATTTCAGCTCATCACCAGAGTTTCTGTCGTCTGACTTCAGTTCACTTCATTAGCACATGTGCCCATTAGCTTTGATCCGATGCATGCTGGGACTGGATGAGATCCAGAATGTGTGTGTGTGACTCACAGTGTGAGGGTTTTATTAGTGCTGTTTGTCTGAACATATGAAGATAATGCAATATAATACAGGCTGCAAAGAGAGGTATATTGCTGCAGGAACATGAGTTTATGTGACGTCAACCATTAATGTGAGAAAATGAGCTAATGAGAGTTGTTGAATAGGCGATTATAAATCAACAGTATGTTTATAGGCACTGATTCACTCATATATCAATGATGCATCACTGGGAGTGTGTTTTCTTTGTTACATGAATGTGAATTCGAGGGTAAATGTGTTGAATGGGCATTAAAACAGTTGGTTTGTTAAGTGTTGCATGTGCTCAGACTGGTGTGCGTGTGTTCAGTGTTCCAGCACGTGTGAAGGCGGATCTCAGCGACGGGTCGTGGTCTGTCAGGACTCTAACGGCCGAAGCACCAATCACTGCGACGAGAGGGTCAAACCCGACCAATCAAAGAGCTGCGATTCGGGACCCTGTCCTCACTGGAACTACGGCATCTGGGGAGAGGTGAGACTCACTGAGGATGATGAGGATGATGAGGATGATGAGGATGATGAGGATGATGAGGATGATGCTCTCTCTCTCTCCCCCCCCTCTCCCCCTCTCTCTCTCTCTCTCCCCTCTCTCTCTCTCTCTCTCTCTCTCTCCCCTCTCTCTCTCTCTCTCTCTCTCTCCCTCTCTCTCTCTCTCTCTCTCCCTCTCTCTCTCTCTCTCTCTCTCTCCCTCTCTCTCCCTCTCTCTCTCTCTCTCTCTCCCTCTCTCTCTCTCTCTCTCTCTCTCTCTCTCTCTCTCCCTCTCTCTCCCTCTCTCTCTCTCTCTCTCTCTCTCTCTCTCTCTCTCTCTCTCTCTCTCTCTCTCTCTCTCTCTCTCTCTCTCTCTCACACTCTCTCTCTCTCTCCTCTCTCTCTCTCTCTCTCTCTCTCTCTCTCTCTCTCTCTCTCTCTCTCTCTCTCTCTCTCTCTCTCCCTCTCTCTCTCCCTCCCTCTCTCTCTCTCTCTCTCTCTCTCTCTGCAGTGCACAAGCTCGTGTGGTGGCGGTCAGCGGACTCGACTGGTGGTTTGCCAGCGTCCGAGCGGCCAGCGATTAAACGAGCAGAACTGTGATGTTCTGGAGAAACCTCTCGATGTGGAGCAGTGCAACGGCCAGCCCTGCCCCGGCTCTCTCTGGCTCAGACGCCCGTGGAAGCCGGTACGATAGCAGCTCTGTGTGTGTGTGTGTGTGTGTGTGTGTGTGTGTGTGTGTGTGTGTGTGTGTGTTCCACTCCTGTCCCACAGAATCATCACGGGTTAAAGGGTGGTTAAAGAGGTTTAGTGCTCCCGGAAGACTGTCAGCTGTCTTTTGAATGTTGTCAGCGTGTAATGTTGCTGTGTGAGCATAAACAACGTCTGAAAAGTTACGACGCTCAAAGTTCAAAGCAAAGGGAGATATTTACTTTTACAGAAATCAATATTAAGGACTACGACAAACGACTGATAGGGACTACACGAGCCTCCTCCCGGGTTAGTGACATCACAAACCCTAAAATTTACATAAACTCGCCTCGCATCAAAGGGCTCTAAATGTCTCTGCTCATAATGAGCTGTTGTAGCACCGCCCCTTGCGCCGGGAGCAGCAGCTCATTTGCATTTAAAGAGCCAACACACAAAACAATGCATTTTTGCTCACCCTCAAAAAAGTAAAATTTTATGCTATAAAACGTGTCTGTGGGGAGTAAAAATGTCACATACGCACTCTGAGGACTCATACGCTCTTGTATGAGGGGGGGATTATATCACCGCTTTAAGGGTTGCGTCCGTACGCTTGTTTGAGCATCGTTCAGAAAGAGCGAAGCTCAGCATTTACCCTTCTGTTCATAATGAAAGTCAGAATCTTTAAACCACACAGGCAGATTTCACAGGAAGTCGTTCAAAAACACGCAGGTTCCAGCATTTTATAAATTACACCGCAAAAAAAGTATGTTCTTCGTTATTTTTGTCTTGTTTTCCAGTACAAATATTGAAACATTCTTAATATCTTGTATCATTTTGCTCCTCCAGTAAATGTATCTTGATTTAAGAAACTTGAAACTGAAAAACAAGACAGAAACACTGAGGAAGAACATCATTTCTGACATTGTCTTGTCTGAAAAACACGAATCATTTGTGCGATTTTATTTGTATGAAAATAGTCTTAGGTTCTGTAATCTAAAAACACAAGTGTATATTTGTGTATAAGAGTTTAATATTTTAATTATTATTATTATGACAATTACCCAGCAGCCATTTATTGTATATTATATTTGTATCTTTGTACAGAATGAGTATTTTTAAGTTCCGTTATATATATCTATATTATTTAATAATTTTAAACTGGTGCTCGTGGTCTGACGTCGACTTGTACAGAGGAAAATAATTTTTTTGTCAGTGTTTTTTTGTTTTAAGTTTGTGATGTGAAATTAGTTTTTAAAATATTAAACCCAACCTGCAGTCATTTTCCATATAGCTGGATATTTTTGCAGTGGATAAAAACGTATCAATGTTTAGATAGCGATTTGTCAAATGTTGCGATTCTACGACGCCGACTGAAACACGCAAGGAAAACTTGATAAATGAAAGAAATACCTCATCGTTCAGTCTTCGTCTTAAACGCACTTGCAAAAAGATTAAGAAAAGGAAGCAGAAATGTACGGAGGCCTGCACATGACATGCGGACACACACGTTTACTAATCCCCGAGTTTTAAGTAAATCATGCACACGATATAATAATTTGTTTCCTCGTTTGTGTGCACAATATAATTCGTTCCCTCTTTTAAGCAAATTGTGCACGCATTAAGTAAATCGTACATGTACTAATTTGTTCCCTCATTTTGATTTAAATAAAACAGGAAACAAAATATTATATTCAATTTACTTAAACCGTTCCTATGATGTACTAATATCGCTTTTATAATTCGTTCCCTCATATTGTTAATTTGTGGCCATAAAACAAAAGTTCACGCATGTCATGTGTAGCTCTCCATAGAAATCTGAATAATAATAAAATCAGACTCGGTTTCGGCCTGGTTCTGAGCGCATGTTTCATTGCACTTGTTTATTTCCACTGCTCGTCATCAGGAATCTCTGGTGCTAATCACTAATTACTGTCTACTTCATTGTTTTGTCTAATGTAGCGTATGATATTTGGGAACACTGTACAATTAGATTCTTCTGTTATTATTAGTTAACATGAACTAACAATGAACAACACTTGTACAGAACTGAATAATCTTATCTCGTGTAAAAATTGTGCTCTTTTTCTGGTGCAATTATTTTTGTAGAATTGTTTTCATCGCAATGGTACGAAATTTGGTAGGTTTTGTGAACACAAATTAAAAAAAATTATTTGGATGATTTGAAAATTTTAAATGGTCCTGAAAAAAATATTCACGCGTGTGTTCCTGCGGCCAGAATAACTCACTAAAAGCTCATTTTTTGAGATATCAGCCTCGAAGATAGAGCATGACTTTAGAATTATGGCTCAAAAAGTGAATAAATGGATTATAACTACTGCATAAATATAATTTAGATGCCCTAAAAATGCAAAACCTTAAAAATATAGTACATTTATTTCATTGAAATAAAAAAAATCAGTCATTTTTGTCATTTTGATGACATTAATTAATGCGGTGTGAACATAAACACTAACATTATGGTTAACAAATGCTATAAATAGACTATATGTTGCTCATTGTTAGTTCATGGTAGTTTAGTTAATGCGTGAACAAATGAGACCCATTATTTTTGTATCAATGTTCTTTTAATAATTTGCGTGAGAAACGTTAAGGTTGCAGTCGGTTTCTGCAAACGAAACCTTGAGAGCATTTTAGCTCTTATTTAATCAGATATTAATGATGATAAATCTGGAAGCACATGTTCAGACAGTAGTGATCGGCGTGGGTTATTGATCTACTAATCAAAACTCCGCTTGATCGTGAATGAATTGCCGTCTGAATGATTTTGATCAAACACACCACACTATTCTTTATTATTAATATGAATATGTTCTCCGATTCAGAACACGAATACCTCTTTCATGCGTGTGTTTGGCCGTGCGTCTGCTCGCTGGCGTCTGTGTCTGAAGGATTTCTGTGGGTTTATTTATTTGTTTACAGCAGGAGATTCAGTGCTGCAGATTTGACATGTCTGGTTTTGAATCATGAAATATCTGTATATTTGTCTGCATTTTTAGAATTGGTTTCTCCTCTGATTTCTCTCCAGCATTCGTCTCTCATTCTCCCTCTTTCTCGTTCTTTCTCTCGCTTATGAA
>CM060640.1:25510332-25515332 GCA_030578275.1 Meda fulgida
ACACTCATCTGAGTCATGATTCATCTGAGTCAGTGACTAATCTGAGTCAGGATTCATCTGAGTCATGATTAATCTGAGTCAGTAATTCATCTGAGCCAGTGATTCATCTGAGTCATGATTCATCTGAGCCATTAATTAATCTGAGTCAGTGATTAATTGGAGTCATCATTCATCTGAGTCAGTGATTAATTGGAGTCATCATTCATCTGAGTCTGTGATTTATCCGCAGCTGTGTGGAATGATTCAGCGATACCATCAGATTCAATCATACAAAACAAATCAAAGACTGCAAATATTTCAATAGTATGAACATTTTTGTTGGCTTTTTGTTTAGGAATCAGTTGAACTTGGCAAGCTATATAAAATACTGGACTCCAGACTGACTCCACGTGTCTGGACATATTGTGTTTCATATAATGGCTGCAGAATGTGAGGAAAATTCACTCGGGACTCATCTAGACGTATCCTCGAAGCATAAACTATTCCGGTCTGGACTCTAAATATGTGAAGAGCTCAAGATACACAGTTTCACTCCAGGGCCAAATATGGTTGAGCAAACGCAGCTCTTCATGTCTGAAGGAGTAAACACACACACACACACACACACACACACACACACAAAGCCCTGCTGATGGAGAAATGAGTTCATGACATGATAAAGTCACGGGTGTTTGACTTCAACACTCCCGAATGACACATATACGATTAAGATATAAGAGCAGCTCCATCTGAGCTTTAAAGACACACACACACACACACACACACACACACACACACACACACACACACACACACACACACACACACACACACACACACACACACACACACACACACACACACACACACACACACACACAGACACACAGACACATACATATATATATATATATATATATATATATATATATATATATATATATATATATATATATGAGAGAGAGAGAGAGAGAACTTTTGTGACATTGTTCTTTTCAAAAAGGCGTATGATTTCTCTGATGATAGTTTAGACATGTTTACAGGTGTGTACGTTTCTGTGAGTTTCATCTCAGCGTGTTCCTTCTGCTCGTGTTTGTGTGTTTGTGATTTATTGATGTGCAGATCTCACCAGCTGTTGTCTCACGTTCACTTCTCAGACACAGCGTATGTTTATGATGATCAGAGTGTGTGTGTCTGCTGATGTTTGAGGCTCTGCCAGGGTTTGGAGAATGACGGCTTCACGTTTATGAGATCTTTGAAGAGTCTGATCCTCTCATGTGGTTTTCATATGCAGACACTTGATCTTCATGTGCTGTGCAACGGGAATGTATTTCAGCTTTGAGAAGTGTGCTGAAATATGCTCTTTAATATCCATTTATAATCATAGTGAGCTCTTGACACTTTGTGAACTTTTTTGTTGAACTCACCGTGACGTCAGCACTTCAGATCTAAACCAGTCCTGAAACACACTGAGACTCAGTTACTTCACACGTCACGTGCTTAATCTGATCTGATTATGAATCTGATCTGTTTATGAATCTGATCTGTTTATGAATCTGATCTGTTTATGAATCCGATCTGATTATGAATCCGATCTGTTTATGAATCCGATCTGATTATGAATCCGATCTGATTATGAATCTGATCTGATTATGAATCTGATCTGATTATGAATCTGATCTGTTTATGAATCTGATCTGATTATGAATCTGATCTGATTATGAATCTGATCTGTTTATGAATCTGATCTGATTATGAATCTGATCTGTTTATGAATCTGATCTGATTATGAATCTGATCTGATTATGAATCTGATCTGTTTATGAATCTGATCTGATTATGAATCTCATCTGTTTATGAATCCGATCTGATTATGAATCTCATCTGATTATGAATCTGATCTGATTATGAATCTGATCTGATTATGAATCTGATCTGATTATGAATCTGATCTGATTATGAATCTGATCTGATTATGAATCTGATCTGATTATGAATCTGATCTGTTTATGAATCTGATCTGATTATGAATCCGATCTGTTTATGAATCTGAGCTGTTTATGAATCTGATCTGATTATGAATCTGATCTGATTATGAATCTCATCTGTTTATGAATCTGATCTGATTATGAATCTGATCTGATTATGAATCTGATCTGTTTATGAATCCGATCTGATTATGAATCCGATCTGTTTATGAATCCGATCTGATTATGAATCCGATCTGTTTATGAATCCGATCTGATTATGAATCTGATCTGATTATGAATCCGATCTGATTATGAATCCGATCTGATTATGAATCTGATCTGTTTATGAATCTGATCTGATTATGAATCTGATCTGATTATGAATCTGATCTGTTTATGAATCTGATCTGATTATGAATCTGATCTGATTATGAATCTGATCTGATTATGAATCTGATCTGTTTATGAATCTGATCTGATTATGAATCTGATCTGATTATGAATCTGATCTGTTTATGAATCTGATCTGATTATGAATCTGATCTGATTATGAATCTGATCTGTTTATGAATCTGATCTGATTATGAATCCGATCTGTTTATGATTCTGATCTGTTTATGAATCTGATCTGATTATGAATCCGATCTGTTTATGATTCTGATCTGATTATGAATCTGATCTGATTATGAATCTCATCTGTTTATGAATCCGATCTGATTATGAATCTCATCTGATTATGAATCTGATCTGATTATGAATCTGATCTGTTTATGAATCTGATCTGATTATGAATCTGATCTGATTATGAATCTGATCTAATTATGAATCTGATCTGATCTGATTATGAATCCGATCTGATTATGAATCTGATCTGTTTATGAATCTGATCTGATTATGAATCCGATCTGTTTATGAATCTGAGCTGTTTATGAATCTGAGCTGTTTATGAATCTGATCTGATTATGAATCTGATCTGATTATGAATCTGATCTGATTATGATTATGATTATGAATCTGATCTGTTTATGAATCTGATCTGTTTATGAATCTGATCTGATTATGATTCTGATTATGAATCTGATCTGTTTATGAATCAGATCTGTTTATGAATCTGATCTGTTTATGAATCAGATCTGTTTATGAATCTGATCTGATTATGAATCTGATTATGAATCTGATCTTTTTATTAATCTGATCTGTTTATGAATCTGATCTGATTATGAATCTGATCTGTTCTGATCTGATTATGAATCTGATCTGTTTATGAATCTGATCTGATTATGAATCTGATCTGATTATGAATCTGATCTGTTTATGAATCTGATCTGATTATGAAACTGATCTGTTCATGAATCTGATCTGTACATGAATCTGATCTGATTATGAATCTGATTATGAATCTGATCTGTTCATGAATCTGATCTGTTTGTTATTCTGGATCCATTTGTTTATTCGGTGTCGTCAGTATCTGCGTTATCTTACGCGATTAATAATGACATGATGCAGTTTCTGCTGATTTGGTTTCTGACCACTCGTGTGTATGAAAGAGGATCAATTAAATTTAAAATAAATTAATTAGATTATTCTATTTTTTTTTTATTTTTAATATCTAACAAGTAAATATTTAATTTGTTTAAATTATTCTCATTTTATATTATATTAATACTTTGTGATTTAATTAAAATATCTATTAATTTAATTACAATTATAAACAATAACAAATAACAAATCGTTAAATTAATATTATTATTTTATTTTAGTATATACTATATATAAATATCTATGTAAAATGTATATAATATATATTAAACATTTTAATTTTACTTATATTTTATGTATATGATTGTTAATACTTAATACATTTAATTAAAATTATTTTATAAATTTATACATTTTAAACTCAAATAAATAATTATCTCTGCTTGTAGAATACATGTAAATACACTTTTTTATATTTTATATCACAATTAAAAACATTAATTCAACGTGTTTACTTTTTTTATAAAAAAATTAGGTTCATATTTGATTGTAATAATTTAGAATTTCTAATATTGATAGATTTCTTATCTATATTTCATGTATACATTTTTCGAATATTTGTACATTGTCTTGAACTTTTGAGACATTTTCTTTTCACAATATGATCATGAGTGATTTGAGGAAACTGTGCGGCAGACGAGTTTCTTGAGGGGAGGAAACAGAACTTGATGTTACATCCATAGAAAACCCACAGTAATAATGCTTCAGATACACATGATTTCCCACTGATTTCAAACCCACATGGATTGGTTATGGACTTCATCATACGACTGACAGCACAATTTTGTCTTTCTGTCTGAAACAAAGAAAAAACATATACACACACACACACACACACACACAACATACACATTTTATATTTATATATATATATATATGTTATCAATAATTAATTTGTAACGCCTGAAATCTTTTTCTAAAAAATTCAATATAATTATTTGAAAAATAATCATTATTTAAATTGGGATAATAGCAATTTGTTTGTATGAGTATGTATGTATGTATATTTAACATTTAAATAAACTTTATGACTGAAATATGAGACAGAACATGTTTCATGAGATTCTCTCTGTTCCGTGTATCATCGGTCTCAGAAAGAAATAAGTTAAGATCAGTAAAGAGGAGGATGAGAAAATAAAACACACATTCATGCATTAGGGACGTTACTGTGAGCAGATCAGTGAGTTGTCATGCAGGTTACTACAGTAAAACATCTTCATCGTTTTACCTCCGTTCTCCTCTTCCTCCTCTCTTCTCCTGCTTCCTCCTCTTCATCTCTCTATTTCTCCTTGTTTCTCCTCTCTTCTCCTGTTCCTCCTCTTCCTCCTCTCTTCTCCTGTTCCTCCTGTTTCCTCCGTGTTCCTCCTCTCTTCTCTGTCCTTCCTGTTCCCTCTCTCTCTCCTGTTCTCCTCTTCCTCCTCTCTTCTCCTGTTCCTCCTGTTCATCCTCTCCTCTCCTGTTCCTCCTCTTCCTACTCTCTCTTCTCCTGTTCCTCTCTTTTCTCCTGTTCCT
>CM060640.1:25520332-25522832 GCA_030578275.1 Meda fulgida
TGGTAGGTCCGTTTGGTGGCAACAATTATGTTAGCAAATTTAAACTAACTCAAAAAATTCATGCAAGACAAAATGTCAAATCGCCCTTCCGTGTTTTATTTACTTATTATCTGATCGATATGAGTGACCGAGGGACTCAAGTAATGATATGCAAGGGAGAAGTAGCTTGTTGCATTTGTGTAATGAATACTATGGCTCGAACACATTGGAATTATCGAAAATGAACACACACAAGGTTTTCGGAATATTTCAGCTTGATACCTTTTACCATTTGGTCATAGGCAACTTTAGACAAATTGAGTTGTTTACGCGGTGATGGACCTGTGCAGGGCTTGCATCGCTAATCATAAGCCTTACATTAACTTTCACTAGCAGTGCTTTTAAATGGATTTCTCCATAATAGGCTTGACAAAAACTTTACCCTGTTAGTGAATCTTCGTGGGAGCCCACATGTGCTTTTAGCGGCACGCCACAGCGTGTGAAATATTCCCCGAATCAATCTGGTCTTGATTTCTATATTCTGCTGCCTTTTTCTCCTTCTTATCATTACACTTCGTATTACTGTTTTTCTCTTTCGGCCTTCAGCCATTTTCAAAGGAATGGCGGAAACCGTAATCTTCACACATACATACCTGAAAGTGCGCATGCCGCAGAAAGCCAGGCTACATAGGGCGTGCACGTTGCGACGTCCTTATGTAAACATATCACCAGAATGATTGCACTTAGGTGGACCAATAGTATAGGTACATTTAAAAGAAAATCCTCCGCTATACCTTTAATAATGAACCTTTCTTGTAATGCGTTACAAAGTCCTTCACGTGTAGAATTATAGCGCTGTTGTATGATGGAGGACTGTGGTGATGTGCTTGTTTAGTGTTCGCGTTTGAGCTGCGGCTTCTGGACTCAGAAACAAAAAAACGGGCGGGCTGTTCGTTGCTCTGCCTGACTCTGACTACGGCCTGACCTCTGACTCCAGCTGACCTCTGGACCTGCAGTGTTCTCTGTCAGTGCAGCGAGCGCCGGCCCGGACCGACAGCAGACCCTGTCGCCTCCCAGCCTGTCCCCCTTCAGCTGGAGCTGGAGCAACGGCCCTGGAGTAAGGTGAGGGCCAGTGATGGGTAACTCATTACAAGTCCTTGAGTTAATTAATCAGATGACTTTTTCAAGTCACTTGAGTTAAGTAATCAGATTACTTTTTCAAGTAAGTGAGTTAAGTAATCAGATTACTTTTTCAAGTAACTTGATGTTAAGTAATCAGATTACTTTTTCAGAACTTGACGTTACAGTAATTCAGATTCACTTTTTCGAGTAACATGAGTTATGTAATAGGGCTGGGACAATATATCGTTGCATCGTGATTCTTGGATCGATTCCCATTTTTTCCCGAATGCATCGCGAATCGATTGTGGCTTAGTTTTTAACAGCGATGGCGGTCTAGGCTAGTTTTTATTACCGCACGCACCACGCTCACGAAGTGGAGCGCTCGTGCGTTCGGCTGAGTTGAAAATGTATCGCACTATGGAATGCTTTATGACGCGAGATTTAATGTAAACAGCACTGCAAACACCCTTGTAATTTCGCTTCAACCTTTTCGAAACTTTAGAATGATTATTTTATAGGAGTTTCAAGCACACTGTTTTAAGCACGCCGTGCCTTCCTGCTGTTAAATACTAAACACGGAATCGATTCGAGAGAGAACTCGCGGGATGCATCGGGAAACATGAAAAAATTTAAATCGATCCAGAAATCCTTTTCGATTCATGATGCATCGATATATGCCACTCCTTCCCCACCCCCATCCCAAGCCCTATTATGTAACTCAGATTGACTTTTTCAAGGTAACTAGTTCAATTTTACAAACAAAATGATCCAATTATTTTTCAAAAAGTAATGCTAGGTACTTTTTCAACATTTATTGACTGACAGCTCTCATGCCCTTGTTGAGAGAATAAAGTGAGGTGTTGTTGTGTGTGAACTTGATGGTTATTGTAGTTCTGACTACTCAGGGGGATTTACTTATTACTCAGGATAATTTCTTCAAAATCCTCAAATCGTAATAAAAACAGAAAATGAAATCTCAGAATGTTATGCAAAACTTTTATAATTAATATATATTAAACTACACAAATTTACTATAGTATTAATCTCACTTTATTAACAAGTCTTGTTCATGACCGTCAATGATCTAAATTCAACCATACTAAATAAGCAATGATGCAATTTAGATTAGATCTAGAAAGATGAGTGTTGAACTTACTTACTCCTGTATTCTTTATCCAGAACAGGCTGCTGAAATGTTTAAATATGTTTCTACTGTACAAGAGAAATATGCATTTCCTTCAGTCTGAGGCTTACTTTTGGTGTGAAAGGGCCTTTAAATTTTGTCAAAAATATGAACTTTTTTGTGTTACCTTAAAAACAAACAAGCAAGCCCAGCCCAGGTGACAAAACAAAAGTAACGGAAAAGTAATGTTTACTGCATTTACTTTTCATAAAAAGT
>CM060640.1:25532832-25562832 GCA_030578275.1 Meda fulgida
ACAAGTGATTAAATTTGTGATTTTCCAGCCATTTTGACTAAAATAATCTTAAATTGCTCATTGTTGCAGTTGGTCCTGCAGAACTCGTCATGCCTTTGTTGTGCTTAACCCCTTAATGGCTGTGTGCAGTGATTTAATCATCTTTTTTTTATTGTTTCTTTCCCGCGTGTTGCGCAGGACGGCAGCAGAATCTACGGGCGCTGTGGTGGTTTCTGTGGGAAATGTCTTCCTCATCCTCATACGGGACTTTCTGTCGAAATCCAGTGAGAGAAATGTCAGTGTGACTCTGTACTTCATGTTCCAGTGAACAAGCGCTCTCTTTGCGTGTCTCTTTAACGTCTGGCAGCTACGGTAAGCCTTCAGAAACCTTTTCGACGTCCCGAAAGTAACGAGAACCAAACAAGCGAGTCTTTCCAAGAACCCGGATGCAGAACGGATTTGTTTTTTAATGGAAAAGCATGATTGATCTGGTCAGTCAAGATCCCGTTTAACCAAATGAAATTGTGTTTGTTTGGTTGCGACAACAGTGTAAGATATCTTTATTTTGTAGTTGTAGTGTAGTTTAGTTGTAATTCAGTACATCTGTTTGTCCAGATGGATATGAACTACTGCATGTAAAACACACTGTTAACGAGTCGTTTTAGCGTAAAAGAGCCTGACGACAGCAATCAGCTTGATATGAAAATATAAATAAATAGAATGTTTTGTATATTTGAACGTTTAACATTTAACATGGTAATGACAATCCAGAAAACACTGCAGATTAGCACTACTGAAATCTCTTCATCTTGACGATTGTCTTTAATGTAAAATGCCTGAAAATGTAAAAGATTATCCTTGTTAATATATGATAGTTTTTAATAATATTTAATAGTATGCTGACATCATTTACGGTGCTAAAAGCAAACTGAGCTTTTAAATGTGCTTTTGCCTTTTAAACGGTGACTAATCTGATTAAAACAGTACAATGTGAAGCGGTAATGAAATAAACCCAGCTGGTTAAGCTGAATAACTCATTAACAAGTTAGGAGACTCTAAAACCCATCCTTTTCAGATATAATGTCACAATTCAATTATTTTACACATTAAAGGAGTAGTTCACTTTTAAAAAAAAAACGTTTGCTGATAATTTACTCACCCGATGTCATCCAAGATGTCCATGTCTTTCTTTCTTCAGTCGAAAAGAAATGAAGGTTTTTGATGAAAACAGTCCAGGATTTTCTCTATATAATGGACTTCAATGGGGTCCAAACAGCCTTTTCAGCATAATCGCGTATTACGTGACGTCACGAACGCGCATCACAGAACAGAGCAAGGCGAGCGTTTGTGCTTATAAAACTTCAACTTTTTTATGTATTTGTGAAATGACGCTGGTTTCGCTAGATAAGACCCTTATTCATCGTCTGGTGGCGTTTAAAGCCCTTTGAAGCTGCACTGAAACGCTCATTTGGACCTTGAACCGTTTGGACCCCATTGAAGTCCATTATATGGAGAAAAATCCTGGATTGTTTTCATCGAAAACCTTCATTTCTTTTCGACTGAAGAAAGAAAGACATGGACATCTTGGATGACATGTGGGAGAGTAAATTATCAGCAAAAGTTTTGTTTAAAAGTGAACTGATCCTTTAAATGGGCTAGATTTAGTACTTTGTTCAGACAAGCATAACCCTACCTCTCATAATCATGCGTTTATTTATGTTCAACAATATTTATTCTGTAATTAAGTGTACATACGTCATAATACGTCATGACAGGAAAGCGTATTATGAAATATTGATCGTTTTCTTTTGTCATTAACAAGAGGTTTACAGTGTAACGGTGCTGTTTTTTCAACTGAAACGACTTTAACCTCCACAGGACGGTTAGTTTGACAGGTATTTTAACTGGGATGCTTCTTTACTGTATGTAAATACCTGAGAAGTATTTTAAATGCTTAATAGCAGTAGAATAAATCATTTGACCTATAAGAGACTTTCCGCTTTCAACCAAAGTCTGCTTGATTATGCGTAATGTATGCTAATATAAGTTGAAGGATATCGAGTTTGAGCCGGTTTGAACCTCCAGTGTAACGGATCATCTACGAGCAGCTAACAAACCTTTGACTATCATTGTGTTGATAGACAACTGAACTATATAAGGTCTGTATCAGAAATTAAAGGACTATATGATGCACTGTGTGCCAAGAGTCGTGTAGACATTATTTACACCTGTATATTAACAGTTCAGCTTTGTGAAATGTGTATTTTTAATATTCATACTTGAGACGTTTTGCTTCTTGGTGGAATGAAAAACGAGGCTTGTTTTCCACTCGTTGCCCAAAGATATTTTCAATACAGTAGTCCAGTGTTTTTTTATAATGAAATCATCATCTTTGGTGCTACAGTAAAGATGTAATTGAGATTGTATTGATGTAATGGATTTACAGCACTGTACTAATGCTGATCGTCTTAATAAAATGAAATATGTTCATTTTGGATGTTTTTTTTATTGGAAAATTGTTGCATGAGATTGTACCTAGAATGTAATTTGCCAATATAATATGCATTTGCTCAGTGTTTATGTTCACTCTAAACCTTTTCAGTGTCGACAGATGTTTTTTTTATTTTTTTATTTAACCAGCAAAAGATCAAATTCACGTTTTACATCCCAAATCATTAGAAACCGTTTACATTTGTAGGTTTTTCTGTAAGTATATGAACACTTTATAGTTTTATTAGGTATGTCATTCAACAAAATGAAACAAGAATTTTAAATGCAAGTCTATGTTGATACTAATTTCTCTGGATATGTAAATGCAGTAACTCGCGCGGCCAGCAGGGGGCAGTGCTGCTGCAATGAGCCGCTTCCAGAGAGAGAAGATGAATGTCAGCTGCAGTAAACAAGAGAACATGTCAGTCTCTGGTTCTGAGCCTGGCGGTCCATACGGAAATAATTTACAGTTGTTTGCCGCGATCCGTAACCCTTCCTTTGACGAGGTGAAGCGTCATCAATCACGCGCTGAAAAACTCAAGTGTTCACGAGTTGTTCACGTTTATTATGCTTGTACTGAATATCTTAATACCCAAGAACTCTCGAGATATTTCAGTAAAATTAATTTATAATCTGTACAAATAGTGTCACTTTAATGTTCAGGTGGATTAACATTGATCGAGTGACCTGTCAGAATCAACCAATCACGTGAGTTTGGGGGCGGGGCTATCTGTGTAATGAGCATTTTTTTATATATAAACCTTTTTCTAGTTGGTAGTGAGATTCACATTGCCTTTGAGTCAACTTGAAAAGCTGTTTTCAACACTGCGAAATGGTTTTAGTCTTGTTTTCCAGTACAAATATCTAAAAATCACGAACACATTTACTTTGCAAAATTACTTCAGATATTTAAAATAAGACACATTCACTAGTTTCAGCTCGCCTGCACATGAAGATGCCGATGAGACGTGGACACACAGGCATGATGGGATTGGTGTTTCTGTCCTCTAGCTTTCCTCTCCTCCAGTCTCAGCGCACGACGGCCAGCTTTAAACTCACACAACACCATCAGACTGATCTTCACTGCTCACACTCGCAGGAGTGTGTGCGATTTTACAGATGGTCACTGGTTGTGTGATGAATCGAGACAACTGTTAAATCTCTCCTGATACACACTGAACTGATACACACTGAACTGATACACACTGAACTGATACACACCAGAGGAACTCGGAGACCACAGGCGGGAAAAACAAGCCCATTTTAAACTTTTAGGTGTGTGTGTTAGCGAGTGTGTGTGTGTGTGTGTGTGTGTGTGTAAGTGAGTGAGTGAGTGAGTGTGTGTGTGCAAATTTGCACCTGGAGAGCAAAGCATGATGGGAATGTGGAGTGGAGAGCGACGAGTTCATGCATGAGATAAACGTGACTAACTCTCTTTCAGAAAGTACTAAACAGGTATTTTTAAAAAGTGTTTGTGTGTCATTATAATGAGCTTCATATAAAAACTTCTTATTTTTGGTGTTTTTTTGGCCTAATTTTTCCTCCGTTTCAAGTCATCTCCAGACACAGCAGCGCTAGTCTTCTCTGTGGCCAGCCTTTGTTTTATTAACCTCTGTTGTTTTCACGGGCCAGATTCTCAGCTGTGGGCCGACTCAAATTGAATTATGGGAATATTTGTTCAGCTCACTGTCGATAAGGTCGACGCATTGATTCCTGCTGATTTTAATTTCCTGAACAC
The DNA here is from genome assembly GCA_030578275.1 of Meda fulgida. Lineage (NCBI taxonomy): Eukaryota > Metazoa > Chordata > Actinopteri > Cypriniformes > Leuciscidae > Meda > Meda fulgida. The sequence goes on from CM060640.1 coordinate 25,537,040, forward strand.
ATGATACGGTATCAAAGCCTCTCGTGTCAGACGCCCAGAGGTGTCCGGGAACGTCTGTGGGAGTGAGACACATGCCCGGGTATTTAATACAAACAACTACAACATTTTCTACAACAGGTAAAAACAGTCGCGTTGAACACCTGATCTTCTCAAGCTGTAGCTGTATGTAAATGAGGAGGCGGGGCTTCACACTCACCCTGTGTGCAATGTATGTTTACTATAGCTGGCAAATCAAATAATCCCTGTGTGTGCGTGTGTGTGTGTGGTTGTGTGTGTGTGTGTGTGTTGTTTTATACACACATATATATTATATATTTACTGACGCTTACGTTAGATGTGATTAATCACGATTTTTCGATTCTGTCAAATCAAATAATCTCAATTAATCACATCTAACATAAAGTGTGTGTGTGTGTGTATACACACATTTATATTATATATTTACCGACGCTTACGTTAGATGTGATTAATCACGATTTTTCGATTCTGTCAAATCAAATAATCTCAATTAATCACATCTAACATAAAGTGTGTGTGTGTGTGTATACACACATTTATATTATATATTTACCGACGCTTACGTTAGATGTGATTAATCACGATTTTTCGATTCTGTCAAATCAAATAATCTCAATTAATCACATCTAACATAAAGTGTGTGTGTGTGTGTATACACACATTTATATTATATATTTACCGACGCTTACGTTAGATGTGATTAATCACGATTTTTCGATTCTGTCAACTCGAATAATCGCGATACATCACTTTGAATATAAAGTATATATGTGTGTTTGTGTGTACACAGTCTGTACATGTATGCATGTATGTGTATGTATATATATTTACACACACACATACTATATATTTACAAAATATTTACAAACTTTTGTTAATACGATTAATCGCAATTATTCGATTTGAAAGCATTAATATTTGTCTTTTTCATTTCTATTTACAGTCTGTAACTTATGAGCGAAATAAGCTTGTTTGACAAATGTATCCACATCCATTCTGCCGATGTCTACAGCATATGTTAATTTTAATATTATCTTTTACTAATTCATTTTTCAAATCAAACGTTGTATCTGTTAACCTTATTTAATGCACTAGGATTAATAAATGTTGAAAAAAAACATATTGCTCATTTTAAGTTTATATTAGCTAATGCATTAACCATTGCAAAGTGTTAACGTTACTGTAAATACAGTATGAATATTAAGCATATGAATACAATATGAATCTTGTTTTCTCTCCATTGACTGCATTGGCAGATTTTAGTTCTTGTTTTAAGCACAAACTCACTTCATTTTGATGATCTTTTCATAAAACGCGTAGTAATATCTTCAGTGTTTGTTCTTCTCCAGTAAGTGTGTCTTGATGTGAGAATGTTTAGATGTGTGTTCTGGAAACCGAGACAGAAACACTGAGGAAGAGCGTCACGTTTTGGAAATGTCTTTTGATACAAAGTGGGTGAATATCAGTATAAATCCTCATCTTTTCGTGACATAAATGCATTATGTTAAATTGCAGTTATTATTGAAGAGAGGAGGTTTTCTTGTCAATCACACAACTTTAATGAACAACTTTATAGCAGTCAATTAGAACACTTTGTTCTGAATTAATTTAATAAGATGTTTTCATATTTGTGTTGAACCTTATCAATGCAAAGTCATCACAAAAGAAGGATTTGTGCTAATATTACATATATAAAACTCGGTTTTGCCGTCAGTAGGATGATGCGGTGTGGCCGAGTAGTTTTCAAACTCCACAAAAACACACGGCCTGATGTATCCTGCGCTTTAAACTCGCCAGACGAGTGAGCACGTGCGCATTAATAAACCGGAGCTGGAATATTTACTTGGCCTGGATGATTCATAAACACAGAGCTGGAGAGCGTATCTGTGCCGGCTTTAAACACACTTTAAAAGCATCATATATCGTCTGCACTTTCCTCCCGCTCACACAGAACACATTTAACCGCGGGAGTTTTGATAAGGATGTACAAATCCTTCGCTTTTCAAGACAAATAGGTGGAGCTTCAGCCACACATCTCTGAAGCCCTGGAAGAGACAACGGGTTCGTTTAGTTCTCCATTATACTGCTGTCACAGCGCGTTAGGCGGGAACATCGGGCTCTTTCATGTGTGGATTTACTGCTGCTAATAGATTATTGCCTTCGCTAATCCATTCCTCTTTAATAGCCGGAGGAGGAATGCTGACGCTCCAGGAATCCAGATCCAGACGGCCTTCAGAAATCAGATCATCATGCATGTTATAGAGGAAAAGTGAGAGCTTTTGAGTGTTTTAGGGAGTTGCTATGCAGTTGCTATGGTGTTCACTTAGGTATTTTGGGTGGTTGCTATGGAGTTGCTATGGTGTTCTAGGTGGCCACTTGGGTATTTTGGGTGGTTACTAGGGAGTTGCTATGCAGTTACTATTGCATTCTAAGTGGCCGGCAGGGATTTACCATGCAGTTGCAAAGCTATGCTGTTGTAGGTGGCTTCTAGGCTATTTTGGTTTGTTACTAGGGTGTTGCTATGTAGTTAAATGTCATCCTAGGTGGTCACTAAAGTATTTGAGGTGGCTGCTAGGGAGTTGCTATGGTGTTCACTTAGGTATTTTGGGTGGTTGCTATGGAGTTGCTATGGTGTTCTAGATGGCCACTTGGGTATTTTGGGTGGTTGCTAGGGAGTTGCTATGCAGTTACTATTGCATTCTAAGTGGCCAGTAGGGATTTACCATGCAGTTGCAAAGCTATGCTGTTGTAGGTGGCTTCTAGGCTATTTTGGTTTGTTGCTAGGGAGTTGCTATGTAGTTAAAATGTCATCCTAGGTGGTCACGAGAGTATTTGAGGTGGTTGCTAGGGAGTTGCTATGCAGTTACTATGGTGTTTTAGGTGGCCTCTGGGATATTTTGGGTAGTTTTAGGGAGTTACTATGCATTTGCTATGGTATTCAAGATTATCACTAGGGTATTTTAGGTGGTTGCTAGGGAGTTGCTATGCAGTTAATATGGTGTTCTAGGTGTTCACTATGGTATTTTAGTTGGTTGCTAGGGGAGTTGCTATGCAGGTACTATGGTGTTCTAGATGGTCACTAGGGTATTTGGTTGGTGGCTAGGGAGTTGCCATGCAGTTACTATGTTCTAGGTCTTCCCTAGGGTATTTTAAAGGGGGAATTGCTATGAATTTACTATGGTGTTCTAGGTTGCCAGTAGGGTTTTTAGTTGGTTGCTAGGGAGTTGCTATGCTGTTTATATGGTAAATGGTAAATGGACTGCATTTATATAGCGCTTTCACAGACCCACTGGGCCACCAAAGCGCTTTACATATTGCCTCACATTCACCCATTCACTCACTCATTCATACACCGACGGCGGTGTCAGCCATGCAAGGCGCCATCCAGCTCGTGGGGAGCAGCGGGGGTTAGGGGTCTCACACACACACACACACAGCTGGGGTTAGGTGTCGAGCTCATGGACACCTCGACACTTGATCAGGTGGAACCGAGGATTGAACCACCAACCTTCCGGTTTGTAGACAACCCACATGAACCACTGAACCACTGCCGCCCCAGTGGTGGTTAATATGGTGTTATAGGTTTTCACAAGGGCATTTTAGTAACTTGGTGTCTCATTTGCGGATTCACGTGAGCCGAATAAATCTTGTTATACTCGCTTGTTAATGTAGTAGAAAGTGTTGATGCAGGGCTCATTCCCTGACCGCATGGCTCTTTTCATGGTCTAAGAGACCCAGCGGGGTCAGAGAGTGTGTGAAAGACACATTAGTGCCCCTTCTGCCCTCCTCATGCCAGCCGGGCCGGGGATTAGCGGGCATTACGGCCGCTCGCACGCTAGCTAGCTTTCACTGTTAACACTACCACTACAAACCTTTTTCTCCAGACATGTGGACATGTGCTTGAAAGTCTGTTTTTATTTATATCAACATTTGAGAGGATTTTATTTTAGGTTCGTCACTAGTTTTGTAGAACTGAATACCTGGGTTATTTTCTTTCTTTTAAACTTTTTCAAAACTGTCTTTTGAATGTCCAGGTGTTCATTTGAGCTTTCACACTTTCAAACGTTGTTTGAATATTCAAATTTTCAAATGTTATGAAATTTAGAACTTTAGAACTTTTACATTTTCAAATGTTGTTTTGAAATTTAGAACTTTTGAAAATCCGAACATTTTACAATGTAGAATTTTCTTTTGAACTTTGAATTTTAAACATTGTTTTGATCTTTTAAACTTTCAAACGTTTTGAAATTTAGAACATTTGAACTTGTAAACGTTGTTTTGAAATGTAGACTTTTGGACTTAAAAAACACTTTTAAATGTAGAACTTTTTTTTAACTTATAAACTTTCAAAAGAAAATGTTTTTTTCGTACAGATTTTTTGTCATGTGATTTGTGATTATTATTATTTCTTAAATTTTCTCTATAAATATGAGCTGATGACATCTACATGCAATATGATGATAAATGAATTTATAAAATGCTGTTATAACTGTTTAATCCAAATGTCATGTTAACTACCCACATGTACTGAGAACACAGACCTCTGAGTGAAACATTAATAATGCATGTCGTCTGTAGCCCTGAAGGTCGAGGCGCTCCAGTGATCCCACAGATGGAGAGTTTAATCCCTGGCCCGTGTGTGTGTGTGTGTGTGTGTGTGTGTGTGTGTGTGTGTGTGTGTGTGTGTGTGTGTGTGTGTGTGTGTGTGTGTGTGTGTGTGTGTGTGTGTGTGTGCACTGAGCCAGTGTTTTAAATGGGGGTTTGTGCTGATTTTTAAAAGAAGCCTAATATTACCCAATTATATGATGCTTGACAAATACCAATAAAACTTTTTTCACAAAATAATAAGAATGAATACATGTGTGTGTGTGTGTGTGTGTGTGTGTGAGTGAGTCAGTGAGTGTGTGTGTGTGTGAGTGAGTGAGGGAGTGAGGGAGGGAGTGTTATAATCGTTAACGAAAACGAACGAAAAAACGAAAACTAGGTGGGAAAAAACATTGTCGTTAACTGAAATAAAAATAAAAACGAGGCATTACAAAAAAAACGTTAACTAACTAAAACTGTAATGTGTGTTTGGCAAAACTAACTAAAATAAAATAAAATTATAGAGTAAATGTCCTTAGTTTTCGTCTTAGTCAATGTCTTTCATTTCTTAACGCTTTAAAACACGCAGTGTATTTTTTCAGCTGTATTTCCTTTCCCTGCTCTCCCTCCGTCTCTCTGTCACATGCACGCGCGCGCGCTCGCACACACACACACACACACACACACACACACACAGCCCCTCCCCTCCATGCACACCGCGTCTCCATGAAAACGAGGGTTCGACGTGGAAAGCTAGTTCGCGAAAGGTTGGTATCTCGTGAACACCTTTACACAATTACACATTAAAAAGTGGTGTAAAAACATTTTAAATTCTGAATACAATTTTGTCAGTGTGTTAAATATCGACCCGAGAAGCGATTGTGCCTTCTTTAGAAAGTTAACTAGTCACAAATTTGAGGTAAAATGCACTTGGGTTGTCGATGTCAAAACACAATATAAGCTGTGATTCAAATATTAAATAATGTTATGTCATTATTTTACTCTTAGACTGAATGTTTGCTGCTTCAATCCAGATGAGTATTGTATCTCACCCATGCACACTCACTCACGCACACACCCAGAGCACACACACACACACACACAAAAATTAAAAGCTGCATTTGAAACAGCTGATTCATTAATGCAAGGAACTTACATTCTTTTGTTTACCATGTTGTGACACACGTTTATTTTTATTTGTCATGTTCTTTTCTCAGATTGAGCTCGCTGACCATCTGATAGCATGTCTTGTGTGGCTCAAAAATGTGTTGAACACATGCTGTTCATGTGTGTCTTCTTTAGTCTGTTGGCTATTTAGTTTTTTTCCTGGCACACGTCACTTACACATTTTGCACTTACTGCGGAGTCTTGTGTACTTGTGACTGTTTACATATTTGTGCCCATATGTACATTTTATGTACTGGTTTTATTGTTGAATAGATATTTCTAAAATTGTATGATGTTTTTGTTGAGTTATTATTACACAATTCTTTTTCTGACCTTTTTGAATCTTGCCCCTGAGAAATAACCCAAATGACAAAAAAAACTAAAACTAACACTAAAACTAATAAAAACTAAACTAAAACTAAGCATTTTCATAAAATATAAACTAAACTAGACTAGCAAACCCACTTTAAAAACGAATTAAAACTAAACTGAATTTGAAAACAAAAATTCAAAACGAAATAAAAATAAAAACTAATGAAAAATGCAAAACTATAATAACCTTCAGAGATCGAGTTAGTGTGTGTGTGAGTGAGTGTGTGTCTTTTTCTCTCACTGTGAACCTCAGGAAATAACACTTGTCTGTTTCAGTTGTTTTTCCCACCCTGGTTTCCTGAGCTTCAATAGTGTGTGTGCGCGTGTGTGTGTGTGTGCGTGCGTGCGCGTGCGCGTATCTGCGCGCGTGTGTGTGTGTGTGTGTGCGTGTGTGCGTGTACGCGTGTGTGTGTGTGCGTGCGTGCGCGTGTGTGTGCGCGCGTGTGTGTGTGTGTGTGTGTGTGTGTGTGTGTGTGTGTGTGCGTGTACGCGTGTGTGTGCGCATGTGCGTGCGCGTGTGTGTGTGTGCGTGCGTGCGCGCGTGTGCGTGCGGTGTGTGTGCGTGCGTGCGTGCGTGTGTGCGTGCGTGTGTGTGCGTGTGTGCGTGCGTGTGTGTGCGCGTGTGTGCGTGCGTGTGTGTGCGCGCGTGTGTGTGTGCGTGCGTGCGTGCGTGCGTGTGTGTCGCTCTTGAGTCGTGCTGTGGTAATATTTTCCAGATGAGTTCTGAATCAAACGTCACGCTCTTGTTTTCACGAGCTCCGCTGCCAAACGCTCAGAATATCAATAAACACCATTATAGATCAACAGCCACAGATTCTCCTCTTTGTTTTCTTTATTTTTCCTGTCTTTCTTCTTTTTTCCGCAGGACTCTCTCAGTTCAATGGGAATTTAAATAACATGTTCTCGCTTTTGCATTAAATAATTCCTGAAGTCATCAGTGATTTATGACATGAGCGTTATCTGGTGTTGTATGATGGTTTGGAGTGTATGGGAGGTTAAAGAGGCTGAAAGGAATTGACATTGGGTTCATTTATTTGTCTTTAGACTGAGAAAATAGAGTTTCTTTGGGGTCTGATGCCCAAAACATCAATTCTCCAGGACGACATCTAAAAATATCTTCCTTTTATTGTACAGTATCACGCATGTTAGCAGTAAACTATTAAGATTTGACGAGGAAGTCTTTTGTGTCTTTGCATTGAAATGGAAATGTTTCCGTTGCTTTATTGTGCATTAGATGAAAGATCTATGATTACAGAACAAATGATCTTTCCATGAAATACAGAAATATCTAAATGTGTTTTGGCAGGAGCGCAGAAATCAAACCCAGCCTGTGTGATGCCAGAGATTAATCTCATTAAAGATAAAACCCGTGACGGACAGAAAAACACCAGCTGAACTCTTTGTGAATGCTTGTGGAAAGTCATATTAAAAAAATGAATGTTATTCTTGGTTTAAGAAGTTTGTGATTGCAATTACCAGTCAACCTGTATGCAACATCCTGTTATATAAACGACAGTATGCGTTACAGGGGTTTTACCACGGTTAAAAGGTGTTCTCTGAGATTTCCTATGAAATCGTGTGAGATTAATGTATTTGAATTGAACATTAAATTTCCATTCATTTGCTCTACACAGTTTTAACATAAACAAACTGAATGTGATGTATATTCCCCGAGAGTGTTCGGGAAACTCGTTTGTAAAAGGTCATTATTTTTTTGATTCGGCTCAGTGCCACTAGAGGCACAAAACACACTCTAGTGCATGAAACAGAAGTTGAGCTCGTCTCTATTGTGCTGTGTATCGAGTGAAGCGCTTCTGGGACAGGAACACATGTGGGCGGGGCTTGATTGTATCTTGGGGAATTGATTGGATGGTTGTGGTTTGCTATTGGCTGATCTCATGTGAGTGACAGGTTATAGCTCCGTCCACATCATCAGAGAAGAGAAGAGATGCTGCAAGAGGAACTTATTCTCATTCAAGATTATTAACACAGTAATAAAGTGCACCGATAAATCATTTATGATAAACACTGCAAAAGCAAGAGCTGTCCATTTTGATTTGATGGTGCTTTAAGACAGAAATGTATATGTCAGATTGTGATGGTCTATCAGCTCAAGCATCATTCAGACGTGCTTCACTCGTTCCTCTTCAACACTAACCGGGTAAATGGGGGAAACTCTTCATTCCACCAATAGTTCTGGTGTTTGTAGAGCATCTCTTTGAGAGACTTTAATGAGCACAAGTTACAGACGGGAGGAAACCGAACAGAAGAAGGTTCGGACAGTTTAAAACTGCATGAGCTTTTAAATACACCCTTAAAAATAAAGGTTCCCAAAGGGGAAAGTTTGGAAGGACCTATTTTTTTTATATATATAATTTAATTTAATTTAATTTAATTATTTAATTCTATTTTTTTTTACTTTATTGCACTGCATTGCATTTCATTTTACTTTATTTAAAGTATTTTGTTTTTAGTTTGATTTAAGCCATTTTTAAGAGTTGTTGTGAGACTCCAATTTCACTATTTTTATTTTATTTCATCTTTCATTGTTTAGCATTGCATGATTTTAGTTTAGTTTTTCATCAAGTGTAATTGATGAGTTTTCACAGATGAATGTCGGGTGAGACGCTGATCTTCTCTGCTGATCTTATATCTTATTTAAGCAGTTGTAGTGTGAAGACTATTCCAGTTATGAATCTTTCCTGCTTCAGTCACGTAGAAGTGCACATGCACATCTGATAGTAAAAATACATTTATATTGCGATTATGGCATGCAAAAGCTTTGCAATACTTTGCCTACATCTCCTCTTTTGTCCACAAGAACAAAAAAGCCTCTAAAATCCCCAGAATTTATTGCACATATTATTGTAGGCTATAACAGAAGAACCATAAAACTGTTCCAGAGCAGTTCCTCTTCAACACTAACCGGGTAAATGGGGGAAACTCTTCATTCCACCAATAGTTCTGGTGTTTGTAGAGCATCTCTTTGAGAGACTTTAATGAGCACATTGCACAATTTATTGCACAAATTCTTGGAGGCTATAACAGAAGAACCATAAAACTGTTCCAGAGCAAAGACTCATCTGAGCGGTTTGACAGGAGTGTAGTGAACACAACGTCCTCCAGCCAACATAAACCTGACAATCTCCTGTTTCTCTCTGTCAAGTGAGCAGATATCTGTCCTGTAGTGTTCTGTATCTTTACTGTAGTGTTCTGTATCTGTACTGTAGTGTTCTGGGTCTGTCCTGTAGTGTTCTGTATCTTTACTGTAGTGTTCTGGGTCTGTCCTGTAGTGTTCTGTATCTGAACTGTAGTGTTCTGGGTCTGTACTGTAGTGTTCTGGGTCTGTCCTGTAGTGTTCTGTATCTGTACTGTAGTGTTCTGGGTCTGTACTGTAGTGTTCTGGGTCTGTACTGTAGTGTTCTGTATCTGTCCTGTAGTGTTCTGGGTCTGTCCTGTAGTGTTCTGTATCTGTACTGTAGTGTTCTGGGTCTGTACTGTAGTGTTCTGGGTCTGTCCTGTAGTGTTCTGTATCTTTACTGTAGTGTTCTGTATCTGTACTGTAGTGTTCTGGGTCTGTCCTGTAGTGTTCTGTATCTGTACTGTAGTGTTCTGGGTCTGTCCTGTAGTGTTCTGTATCTGTACTGTAGTGTTCTGGGTTTGTACTGTAGTGTTCTGGGTCTGTATTGTTGTGTTCTGGGTCTGTCCTGTAGTGTTCTGTATCTGTACTGTAGTGTTCTGGGTCTGTCCTGTAGTGTTCTGTATCTGTCCTGTAGTGTTCTGTATCTGTACTGTAGTGTTCTGGGTCTGTCCTGTGGTGTTCTGGGTCTGTACTGTAGTGTTCTGTATCTGTACTGTAGTGTAGTGTTCTGGGTCTGTACTATAGTGTTATGTGTCTGTACTGTTGTGTTCTGGGTCTGTCCTGTAGTGTTCTGTATCTGTACTGTAGTGTTCTGGGTCTGTCCTGTAGTGTTCTGGGTCTGTCCTGTAGTGTTCTGTGTCTGTCCTGTAGTGTTCTGTATCTGTACTGTAGTGTTCTGGGTCTGTCCTGTAGTGTTCTGGGTCTGTACTGTAGTGTTCTGTATCTGTACTGTAGTGTTCTGGGTCTGTCCTGTAGTGTTCTGTATCTGTACTGTAGTGTTCTGGGTCTGTCCTGTAGTGTTCTGGGTCTGTCCTGTAGTGTTCTGTATCTGTACTGTAGTGTTCTGGGTCTGTATTGTAGTGTTCTGTATCTGTACTGTAGTGTTCTGGGTCTGTGCTATAGTGTTCTGTATCTGTACTGTAGTGTTCTGGGTCTGTGCTGTAGTGTTCTGGATATGTCCTGTAGTGTTCTGTATCTGTACTGTAGTGTTCTGGGTCTGTCCTGTAGTGTTCTGTATGTGTACTGTAGTGTTCTGGGTCTGTCCTGTAGTGTTCTGTATCTGTACTGTAGTGTTCTGGGTCTGTACTGTAGTGTTCTGTATCTGTACTGTAGTGTTCTGGGTCTGTGCTGTAGTGTTCTGGGTCTGTGCTGTAGTGTTCTGGGTCTGTACTGTAGTGTTCTGGGTCTGTACTGTAGTGTTCTGGGTCTGTCCTGTAGTGTTCTGGGTCTGTACTGTAGTGTTCTGGATCTGTCCTGTAGTGTTCTGGATCTGTACTGTAGTGTTCTGGGTCTGTCCTGTAGTGTTCTGGGTCTGTCCTGTAGTGTTCTGTATCTGTACTGTAGTGTTCTGGGTCTGTCCTGTAGTGTTCTGGGTCTGTACTGTAGTGTTCTGGGTGTGTACTGTAGTATTCTGGGTCTGTCCTGTAGTGTTCTGTATCTGTACTGTAGTTTTCTGGGCCTGTACTGTAGTGTTCTGTATCTGTAGTGTAGTGTTCTGGGTCTGTACTGTAGTGTTCTGGGTCTGTCCTGTAGTGTTCTGGATCTGTCCTCTAGTGTTCTGGATCTGCACTGTCGTGTTCTGGGTCTGTACTGTGGTGTTCTGGATCTGTACTCTAGTGTTCTGGCTCTGTCCTGTAGTGTTCTGGCTCTGTCCTGTAGTGGTCTGGATCTGTACTGTAGGGTTCTGGATCTGTACTGTAGGGTTCTGGATCTGTACTGTAGTGTTCTGGATCTGTCCTGTAGTGTTCTGGATCTGCACTGTAGTGTTCTGGGTCTGTACTGTGGTGTTCTGGATCTGTACTGTAGTGTTCTGGGTCTGTCCTGTAGTGGTCTGGATCTGTACTGTAGGGTTCTGGATCTGTACTGTAGTGTTCTGTGTCTGTACTGTAGTGTTCTGGATCTGTACTGTAGTGTTCTGTCACATCAGTCTCATTTATGGTAATAATACTGAATCCTTCCCTGAGACTCAGATCTTCACTCCAACTTTACATCTTTTTATTAAATTGGTTTCATTTTATGGCAGCTTTTTATACCATAATTTACTTTGTAAGTCATAATTTACTTTGTAAGTCATAATTGACTTTTATGTCATAATAGACTTTTTAAGCAGTATCGGATTGCTCTCTTGATCCGTGTGTGTGACATCCACTTAAACTCACTCTCTCTCTGCGTGAGAGATACACATTGCTTTCACCGTGTCTTCACACACACTTTGTAAAGGATGCAGATTGTGATGTGGTAAAGGCCTCGAGCCAGAAGAAAGCTTTGGGAACTCATTAAACTTTTGCTGATCCCAGAGATGGAGAGAGAGAGAGAGAGAGAGAGAGAGAGAGGGAGAGAGAGAGAGAGAGAGAGAGAGAGAGAGAAAGAGTGTGAGAGAGAGAGAGAGAGAGAGAGAGTGTGTGTGTGTGAGAGAGAGAGAGAGTGTGTGAGAGAGAGAGAGAGAGTGTGTGTGAGAGAGAGAGAGAGAGGGTGAGAGAGAGAGAGAGAGAGAGAGAGAGAGAGAGAGGCTGTGAGAGAGAGAGAGAGAGAGAGAGAGGGTGAGAGAGAGAGAGAGAGAGAGAGAGAGAGAGAGAGAGAGAGAGAGAGAGAGTATGTTATCACTGAATGTGTGGCCGAATCCCGAGTTCAGCTCAACGTCGCGCTCACAACACACCGGCAATCTGGTTATTATAGACTGTCATTATTATGTGTTCCTTATTTGTATTTTATTTTATTTTTATTATTATTTTTTATTTTATTTTATTTTTTATTATTATTATTATTTTATGTACTGCATTTTTTATGTATTTTAAATATTTTATGTATTTTACGTAAAGGTCCAAACGGCTGCTTGTCTAACTCCTCAAAAACACAATGTTATTTATTTTGATATACAACACTAGTGTTAAGTCATTATGTGCTCGCTCTCCATGGGAAGGGTGTTGCTAAAGTTAGTTAGACTTCCTGATGACACTGACTCTGTGAACGTTGATCTGACTCAACCAATGACGTGAGTTTGGGGGCGGGACTACCTGTTTTGACCAATGGCAGACGTCATTTTTGCAAATCCATTTGGTGCCACAGTGCAGCTTAACATGATCCCAGCAGATGAAAGTGTGCAGTTAGTGTTTTCGGTGAGGTTAGTCCCAGTGAACAGTGTGCAGTTAGTGTTTTCGGTGAGGTTAGTCCCAGTGAACAGTGTGCAGTTAGTGTTTTCGGTGAGGTTAGTCCCAGTGAACAGTGTGCAGTTAGTTTTTTTTTCGGTGAGGTTAGTCCCAGTGAACAGTGTGCAGTTAGTCTTTTCGGTAAGGTTAGTCCCAGTGAACAGTGTGCAGTTAGTGTTTTCGGTGAGGTTAGTTCCAGGGAACAGTGTGCAGTTAGTGTTTTTGGTGAGGTTAGTCCCAGTGAACAGTGTGCAGTTAGTCTTTTCGGTAAGGTTAGTCCCAGTGAACAGTGTGCAGTTAGTGTTTTCGGTGAGGTTAGTTCCAGGGAACAGTGTGCAGTTAGTGTTTTTGGTGAGGTTAGTCCCAGTGAACAGTGTGCAGCTAGTATTTTCGGTGAGGTTAGCCCCAGTGAACAGTGTGCAGTGAGTGTTTTCAGCGAGGTTAGCCCCAGTGAACAGTGTGCAGTTAGTGTTTTCGGTGAGGTCAGTCCCAGTGAATAGTGTGCAGTTAGTGTTCTCGGTGAGGTTAGTCCCAGTGAACAGTATGCAGTTAGTGTTCTCGGTAAGGTTAGTCCCAGTGAACAGTGTGCAGTTAGTGTTTTCGGTGAGGTTAGTCCCAGTGAACAGTGTGCAGTTAGTGTTTTCGGTGAGGTTAGGCCAAGTGAACAGTGTGCAGTTAGTGTTTTTGGTGAGTTTAGTCCGAGTGAACAGTGTCCAGTTAGTGTTTTCGGTGAGGTTAGGCCCAGTGAACAGTGTGCAGTTAGTGTTTTCGGTGAGGTTAGCCCCAGTGAACAGTGTCCAGTTAGTGTTTTCGGTGAGGTTAGCCCCAGTGAACAGTGTCCAGCTAGTGTTTTCGGTGAGGTTAGCCCCAGTGAACAGTGTGCAGTTAGTGTTCTCTGTGAGGTTAGTCCCAGTGAACAGTCTGCAGTTAGTGTTTTCGGTGATGTTAGGCCCAGTGAACAGTGTGCAGTTAGTGTTTTCGGTGAGATTAGTCCCAGTGAACAGTGTGCAGTTAGTGTTTTCGGTAAGGTTAGTCCCAGTGAACAGTGTGCAGTTAGTGTTTTCGGTGAGGTTAGTCCCAGTGAACAGTGTGCAGTTAGTGTTCTCGGTGAGGTTAGTTCCAGGGAACAGTGTGCAGTTGGTGTTTTTGGTGAGGTTAGTCCCAGTGAACAGTGTGCAGTTAGTGTTTTCAGCGAGGTTAGTCCCAGTGAACAGTGTGCAGTTAGTGTTTTCGGTGAGGTCAGTCCCAGTGAACAGTGTGCAGTTAGTGTTCTCGGTGAGGTTAGTCCCAGTGAACAGTGTGCAGTTAGTGTTCTCGGTGAGGTTAGCCCCAGTGAACAGTGTGCAGTTAGTGTTCTCTGTGAGGTTAGTCCCAGTGAACAGTCTGCAGTTAGTGTATGGTGATGTTAGGCCCAGTGAACAGTTTGCAGTTAGTGTTTTCGGTGAGGTTAGCCCCAGTGAACAGTGTGTAGTTAGTGTTTTCGGTGATGTTAGGCCCAGTGAACAGTGTGCAGTTAGTGTTTTCGGTGAGGTTAGTCCCAGTGAACAGTCTGCAGTTAGTGTTTTCGGTGATGTTAGGCCCAGTGAACAGTGTGCAGTTAGTGTTTTCGGTGAGGTCAGTCCCAGTGAACAGTGTGCAGTTAGTGTTTTCGGTGAGGTCAGTCCCAGTGAACAGTGTGCAGTTAGTGTTTTTGGTGAGGTTAGTCCCAGTGAACAGTGTGCAGTGAGTGTTTTCGGTGAGGTTAGTCCCAGTGAACAGTGTGCAGCTAGTGTTTTCGGTGAGGTTAGCCCCAGTTAACAGTGTGCAGTTAGTGTTTTCGGTGAGGTTAGTCCCAGTTAACAGTGTGCAGCTAGTGTTTTCGGTGAGGTTAGCCCCAGTGAACAGTCTGCAGTTAGTGTTTTCAGTGAGGTTAGTCCCAGTGAACAGTGTGCAGTTAGTGTTTTTGGTGAGGTCAGTCCCAGTGAACAGTGTGCAGTTGGTGTTCTCGGTGAGTTTAGTCCCAGTGAACAGTGTGCAGTTAGTGTTCTCGGTAAGGTTAGTCCCAGTGAACAGTGTGCAGTTAGTGTTTTTGGTGAGGTTAGCCCCAGTGAACAGTGTGCAGTTAGTGTTTTCGGTGAGGTTAGTCCCAGTGAACAGTGTGCAGTTAGTGTTTTCGGTGAGGTTAGGCCCAGTGAACAGTGTGCAGTTAGTGTTTTTGGTGAGTTTAGTCCGAGTGAACAGTGTGCAGTTAGTGTTTTCGGTGAGGTTAGCCCCAGTGAACAGTGTCCAGCTAGTGTTTTCGGTGAGGTTAGTCCCAGTGAACAGTGTGCAGTTAGTGTTTTTGGTGAGGTTAGTCCCAGTGAACAGTGTGCAGTTAGTGTTTTCGGTGAGTTAAGTTCCAGGGAACAGTGTGCAGTTAGTGTTTTCGGTGAGGTTAGCCCCAGTGAACAGTGTGCAGTTAGTGTTTTCGGTGAGGTCAGTCCCAGTGAACAGTGTGCAGTTAGTGTTTTCGGTGAGGTCCTTCCCAGTGAACAGTGTGCAGTTAGTGTTTTTGGTGAGGTCAGTCCCAGTGAACAGTGTGCAGTTAGTGTTTTCGGTGAGGTCAGTCCCAGTGAACAGTGTGCAGTTAGTGTTTTCGGTGAGGTTAGCCCCAGTGAACAGTGTGTATAAAAAACTGATGTCTAAGTAAGCGGAAATAATAAACCTTTCAAATATAATTTTGAGACGTTTTTTCCCCAACATCAAACGCACATACTATAAAGTCTTCTCCCTGTTCACCAGCCACTCACTTTAATGTCTTTTGGGAGAAATGGATGGATTTACGTTTTGTAAATATGACATGTAGCATGTAGCCCCAAAAAGTGTCACGTGACGTTTGATACGTCACCATGGAAATAGGAATGTTCTACAATTACGGTCACGTTAACAAAATAATTTAACCAGGGACTCAATATTTTAACTTAATGCGTAGCAAATCACAAGTAATTTTCACAATGAACAGTTACTTTTATTTTTAAATCTGCATGGGGAAAAAAAGCCTTGCTGAGATAAATTAGTGTAGCCTACATTTCATTTAGGCCTACTATAGTAATTGACACTGAGACACTAATTTGTGCAAAAAGCACTAATGACTTGTTTAAGACTTGAAGCTTATAATCGAAGACTTGCAACTTGACTTGGACTTGCCTGTCTTGACTCGGGACTTGACTCGAGACTTGAATGCAAAGACTCGAGACTTACTTGTGACTTGCAAAACAATGACTTGGTTCCACCTCTGGGCAGTAGTGATAGTGGCAGTGGCAGTAGTGATAGTGGCAATAGTGATCGTGGCAAAAGTGATCGTGATAGTGGCGATGGTGATAGTGCCAGTAGTGATCGTGGTAGTGGTAGTGGTAGTGGCGATAGTGATAGTGGCAGTAGTGATCGTGATAGTGGTAGTGGCAGTAGTGATCGTGATAGTGGCAATAGTGATCGTAATAGTGGCAATAGTTATAGTGGAAGTAGTGATCGTGATAGTGGCAGTAGTGATAGTGATAGTGGCAGTAGTGATCATGATAGTGGCAATAGTGATAGTGGCAGTAGTGATCATGATAGTGGCAGTAGTGATCATGATAGTGGCAGTAGTGATAGTGGCAATAGTGATAGTGGCAGTAGTGATAGTGATAGTGGCAGTAGTGATAGTGATAGTGGCAGTAGTGATAGTGGCAGTAGTGATATTGATAGTAGTGATAGTGATAGTGGCATTAGTGATAGTGATAGTGGCAGTAGTGATAGTGGCAAAAGTGATCGTGATAGTGGCAATAGTGATAGTGGCAATAGTGATAGTGGCGATAGTGATAGTGGCAGTAGTGATAGTGGCAGTAGTGATATTGACAAAAGTGATCGTGATAGTGGCAATAGTGATAGTGGCAGTAGTGATTGTGATAGTGGCAATAGTGATAGTGATAGTGGCAGTAGTGATTGTGATAGTGGCAATAGTGATAGTGATAGTGGCAGTAGTGATCGTGATAGTGGTAGTGGCAGTAGTGATCGTGATAGTGGCAATAGTGATCGTAATAGTGGCAATAGTGATAGTGGAAGTAGTGATCGTGATAGTGGCAGTAGTGATAGTGATAGTGGCAGTAGTGATCATGATAGTGGCAATAGTGATAGTGGCAGTAGTGATCATGATAGTGGCAGTAGTGATCATGATAGTGGCAGTAGTGATAGTGGCAATAGTGATAGTGGCAGTAGTGATAGTGATAGTGGCAGTAGTGATAGTGGCAGTAGTGATAGTAGTGATAGTGATAGTGGCATTAGTGATAGTGATAGTGGCAGTAGTGATAGTGGCAAAAGTGATCGTGATAGTGGCAATAGTGATAGTGGCGATAGTGATAGTGGCAGTAGTGATAGTGATAGTGGCAGTAGTGATAGTGACAAAAGTGATCGTGATAGTGGCAATAGTGATAGTGGCAGTAGTGATAGTGACAAAAGTGATCGTGATAGTGGCAATAGTGATAGTGGCAGTAGTGATTGTGATAGTGGCAATAGTGATAGTGATAGTGGCAGTAGTGATTGTGATAGTGGCAATAGTGATAGTGATAGTGGCAGTAGTGATAGTGATAGTGGCAGTATAGTGCTGATTCTAATGCAGCTGTTTTCTGCTGTTACTGTTACCTGGAGATGCTGTTTTGTTCACTGCGACTCTGAGATGTTATTCCTGAGTTCTGCGTTGGCTTTAATCGGGATCCTCAGGAATGTTCCTCAGGAGACGCAGAAAATAGCAGCGGATTAAATCTGTAGCTGGAACTGATCTCACTCTCTTATTATAGAGCAGCTCTCAGACCCGTTTGACCCGCACATACAAGTCAAAACAACATCATGTGGAAAATAAAGGTCGAAATTATGGATTTTGTCATAAATATGACTGTTTATGTCAAATTCAATTTATGCCATAATTCTGATTTTTATGTCATAATTTCAACTTTTAAGTCATAGTTGACTTTTTAAGATATATGTGACTTTTTACATTATAATTGATTTTGATTTCATTTTGTTTTTTATTTAATTGATTTCATTTTATGTCAGCTTTTGTCATAATTTTAACTTTTTGTCATAATTGACTGTCTTCGTTGACTTTTTAAGTCATAATTTTTTTTGTCATAATTGACTTTACATATGAATTCATAATTTCAACTTTTGAAGTCATAATTGACTTTAAATCAGAATTTCAACGTTTTGTCATAATTTACTTTTTAAGTCATATTTAGACTTTTTAAGTCATATTTTGACGTTTTATTTCATAGTTATGACTTTCATAATGATTTACAAAAACATGATTTTATTTTCTTATGTGGTGGAAATTGGCTCCCATGCATATCCACCCACATAAACGCTTTGATAATTTCATGAACATCATAAGTTTAATGAGGTCAAGCTGCAGGCTCAGGCTTGATCTGGTGCTCGAGGACACAAGCTGTCGGTCAGGAGTTTATGTTTCTCTGATTCATTCATGAGACACTGTCATTAATTGCACCAGTTTGGATAATTGCATCTGATTGTTGAAGTCTCCAGAAGTCAGATGATGCTGTGTGTGAGGAAAAAATTTTTTTTCTTTTTTTTTCTTTTCTTTTTTTTTGCAGTGTATATAGGCTTCGTGCCAATGGTACTTTGTTTCAGCCTGTCTGGAAAAGTGTATTTTAGCCTTAAATTATGAATATCATGTGTTAATCTTGCATGCCTCAGCAGTGCTTTACATATATTTCCTCTTCATTGGATAAGACGTCCGGTTGGAGGTTGAGCTGGTGATTCTGAACGCTTGTCCAGTGTGAGTGAGGATGAAATGGAGAACACACGCTCACACGTGAGTGAGAGAATGAGCTACGTACAGTAAAACACTGTTCGCTGAAGGACTTTCCAAACACCAACACCTGGAAACACTTACAGGACACACCAGAACCCACTTCCCAAAGCCAATAAATGCTGTGATCCTGCAGAAACACAGCATTCCTGCGCTGAGGAACGGGAACACATTCCCTCTCTCCTTCAGGAGCCGTGACAGAACCACACAGAAGAACAATCTGGAATGAAACAGGACAGAAAATGCTCAAAACACTAGATAAAACTGTTCATTATGAAGAAATCAGGTTGAATATAGAACAAAAAATGATGTTCTTCCTCAGTATTTTTGTTTTGTTTTCCAGTACAAATATTCAATTCAATTCACGTTTATTTGTATAGAGCTTTTCACAATACACATCATTTCAAAGCAGCTTTACAGAAAATGCATGAGTGCACATTATAATTTACAGTGATCTGTTATCAGGGGAAACTGTCTAAGTTATGTATTTCAGAAATGCACATACAAAATCACAGTTAGCGAGAAATGTATTAATTGAAACATTTGACATGTGGGAAGTGTAGCATTGGTTCATGTTGATTCAGAGTTTGCGTGATCTGAAGTCTTGCAGGAGTTGCTCCGTCTCTTCACGAATATCTAAACACACAGACGACAGAAGATGTAGTGTAGTTTTGATCATTTATATAAGTGTGTGTGTGTGTGTGTGCGCGTGTCTGTCTGTGTGTGTTTGTGCGCGTGTCTGTCTGTGTGTGTGTGCGTGTGTGTGTGTGTCTGTCTTTGTGTGTGTGTGTGTGTGTCTGTGTGTGTGTGTGTGTGTGTCTGAGCGTGAGTGTCTGTGTGTGTGTGTCTGTGAGTGTGTGTGTGTGTGTGTGTGTCTGTGAGTGTCTGTGTGTGTGTGTGTCTCTGTGTGTGTGTATGTGTGTGTGTGTATGTGTGCGTGTGTCTGTGTGCGCGTGTGTGTGTGTGTGTGTATGTGTGCGTGTGTATGTGTGCGTGTGTATGTGTGCGTGTGTATGTGTGCGTGTCTGTGTGCGCGTGTCTGTGTGCGTGTGTCTGTGTGCGTGTGTCTGTGTGGGTGTGTGTGTGCGCGTGTGTGTGTGCGCGTGTGTGTGTGCGCGTGTGTGTTTGTGCGCGTGTGTGTGTGCGTGTGTGCGTGTGTGTGTGTGCGTGTCTGTGTGCGTGTGTCTGTGTGCGTGTGTCTGTGTGCGTGTGTGTGTGTGCGTGTGTCTGTGTGCGTGTGCCTGTGTGCGTGTGCGTGTGTGCGTTTGTCTGTGTGCGTGTGTCTGTGTGCGTGTGTCTGTGTGTGTGTGCGTGTGTCTGTGTTCGTGTGTCTGTGTGCGTGTGTCTGTGTGCGTGTGTCTGTGTGCGTGTGTCTGTGTGCGTGTGTCTGTGTCTGTGTGCGTGTGTCTGTGTGCGTGTGTGCGTGTGTGTGCGTGTGTGCGTGTGTGCGTGTGTGCGTGTGTGTCTGTGTGCATGTGTCTGTGTGCGTGTGTGTGTGTGCGTGTGTCTGTGTGCGTGTGTCTGTGTGCGTGTGTCTGTGTGCGTGTGTGCGTGTGTGTGTGTGAGTGTGTGTGTGCGTGTGCGTGTCTGTGTGTGTGTGTGTGTGCGTGTGTCTGTGTGCGTGTGTCTGTGTGCGTGTGTGCGCGTGTCTGTGTGCGTGTGTGCGTGTGTGTGTGTGTGTGCGTGTGTGCGTGTGTCTGTGTGCGTGTCTGTGTGCGTTTGTGCGTGTGTGTGTGTGCGTGTGTGCGTGTGTCTGTGTGCGTGTGCGTGTGCGTGTGTGTCTGTGTGCGTGTGTCTGTGTGCGTGTGTCTGTGTGCGTGTGTGCGTGTGCGTGTGTCTGTGTGCGTGTGTCTGTGTGCGTGTGTCTGTGTGCGTGTGTCTGTGTGCGTGTGTGCGTGTGTGTGTGTGTGCGTGTGTCCGTGTGGGTGTGTCTGTGTCTGTGTGTCTGTGTGCGTGTGTCTCTGTGCGTGTGTGCGTGTGTGCGTGTGTGCGTGTGTGCGTGTGTGTGTGTGCGTGTGTCTGTGTGCGTGTGTCTGTGTGCGTGTGTCTGTGTGCGTGTGTGCGTGTGTGTGTGTGCGTGTGTCTGTGTGCGTGTGTCTGTGTGCGTGTGTCTGTGTGCGTGTGTCTGTGTGCATGTGTCTGTGTGCGTGTGTCTGTGTGCATGTGTCTGTGTCTCTCTCTCTGTGTGTGTGTGTGCGTGTGTGTGTGTGGAGGGGCCGTATGTTGTGTAAATAGAGGGCAGGCGTTGGGTTAATCTGCTGAATCTGATGAGGATTAGGGGCCGGCTGCTGTGGGCTCCTGTGGGCTCCTGGCCGAGCGCTCGAGGGCCAGCTGTCAGGAGTCTGACTGAAGCCTGTGGCCCCGACACACACACAGCGGGACCTGCTGAGCTCATGATGCACAGATCACAGCAGGCACACACACACAGACAAAAAATTGTTACTTAAAATAAAGATATATATCATAAAAATATCATCATAAAATGTATATTAAATAATTATAATAAAAATAAATAAAATAATTATAAAAAGATAATAATAAAAATAAGAATAGAAATATAATAATAAATAAAATAAATGTAAATAATAAAAATAAGAATAGAAATATAATAATAATAAAATAATAAATAAATAAAATAAGAAGAAGAATGTAATAATAAGATTATATTAAATAATAATAATGCATAAATATATAATAAAAATATGATACAAATAATATTAAATTATAATATATATTTATATATCTTAATAATAATAAAATATATATTATTTAATGAATAGATAGTTCAAAAGGACAGCATTTATTTGAAATATAATCTTTTGTAACATTATAAATGTATTTACTGTCACTTTTGATCATTGTAATGTGTCATTGCTGTATAAAAGTATTAATTAAAAAAAATCAGTAATACAGATGCGCTAGATGCACAAAAAACATTTAAGTTTTAGTTTTTGCTTTGCTCTTGGTACATAGATCTTTTGTCTGCTGTTTCGTTTTGCTTTCTCATTTGATGTGAGCTTTATTTCCCAGCCGATGTTCTTCAGCTGCGTCTCACACACATCAGACTGTCAAACGAGCAGATGTTGTGAAGATTCAGCACATCTGTGGATCATTTTCTGTCAGTGTGATGCGAGTTCAGGAACACTTCTGCTGTTGTGTGCAAAATACATCCAAACAAGCACATAAATTATGTGGATTGTTCCCGTGGGTTTATAAAAGTGTTTTGACTGGTTGCTAGGGTGCTGCTATGTAGTTGCAAATGTGTTTTGACTGGTTGCTGGGGTTTTGCCGTGTGGTTGCTAAAATGTTCTTGTGGTTGCAAAGGTGTTTTGACTGGTTGCTAGGGTGTTGCTACGTGGTTGCAAAGGTGTTTTGACTGGTTGCTGGTGTTTTGCCACATGGTTGCTAAGATGTTCTTTGGTAGTTACAAAGGTGTTTTGACTGGTTGCTAGGGTGTTGCTATGTGATTGCAGAGGTGTTTTGACTGATTGCTGGGGTGTTGCCGTGTGGTTGCTAAGATGTTTCTGGTGGTTGCAAAGGTGTTTTGACTGGTTGCTAGGCTGTTGCTTTGTGGTTTGCAAATGTGTTTTGTCTGGTTGCTAGGGTGTTGTCATGTGTTTGCATGGGTGATGTGTGCTGAGTTGAGGTCAGGCCTCTGTTTCACTCAGCTTCTTTTTCCTTCTCCTGTGAGTTCATGATTAGCGACTGTTTTCCATCTGCTGTTGTAAATAGATATCCACAGCTCCACATCACTGAGTCCATATAAGGCCAGCAGAACACAGGAGGACACAGTGTGCGTGCGTGCGTGTGTGTGTGTGTTTGTGTGTGTGTGTGCATGTGTGCGTGTGTACGTGCGTGGGTGCATGTGCGTGTGTGTGTGCGTGTGTGCGTGCGTGTGTGCGTCCGTGCGTGTGTGCGTGCGTGTGTGCGTGCGTGCGTGTGTGCGTGTGTGCGTGCGTGCATGTGCGTGTGTGTACGTGCGTGTGTGCGTGTGTACGTGCGTGCGTGCGTGTGTGCGTGTGTGCGTGCGTGTGTGCGTGTGTGTGTGCGTGCGTGCGTGCATGTGCGTGTGCGTGTGTGCGTGTGTGCGTGTGTACGTGCGTGCGTGCATGTGCGTGTGTGTGCGTGTGTGCGTGCGTGTGCGTGCGTGCGTGCGTGCGTGTGTGTGTGCGTGTGTATAGAAGTATAGAATACTTATAGAGCTAAAAATGATTGTGGATAAGATAATTTGATGAGAAATGTTTGAAATTATATTGACGTCATGACTTTCACAAATCTGAGCACCATCTGCTGGGGAATCTCTACTGAAACAAGATTGCAGAGCTCTTTCTCTGAGAAGACTCTGTTTCTCCATTCAGTCTCATTGCTATGATGAACAACTGAAAGACGTCTCATTTGTGGTTTTTAACACCCGTATCTGAGCACACAGGAAAGGGACTCAATAACCCACTCTGTGTTTAATGATTCACGCCAGAGTTGAAATAAGCGGCTAGTGTTATATTTTGCAGTCTAGACTGTGTGTTGTACGGCATGATGAATCCAGGCAATAATCTCACTGTATACACACACACACAGACACACAAACACGCACGCATAGCGTCCACTTCCATTGCTGCAGTGCTTTTACATCAGTTCTCTCCCCACGGTCAAATATACATTTGATTGGTCATAAAGTTGTTGACCTACAGTTTTTAAGGTTAATCAGTCTGGAAGAGGTGTCGTGTTTCTTTTCTTTCCTCCCTCAAAGAAAATAAATAATAAATAACCTTCATAAATCCTCGTGTCGCCCTGTGTAAACGTTTATTTTAAAGGAACAGGGCCTTTATTCAGCAGGAGTTCACTAGCGCTGCTCTTGCTGACCTCGACGTGATGCCAACTTCATATAGAGCCCATACAGAAGACACTCGCGGTACTATTTCAGCTGTTGTTTCATTCTACACTCAGATCCACACTTTAGTTTGTTGAAAAATTCTTATGCATATTATTTACATTCTTGTCAAAATTATTTAAATTCCTTTGCAGAGTTAAGTTAATCAACCCGTATACTAACGACATTTTTTGTTTGTTCTGGTGGTTGCAAAAAGTGTTTTAACTAGTTTCTAGGGTGTTGCTATGTAGCTGCAAAGGTATTTTGACTGGTTGCTAGGGTGTTGCTATGTGATTGCAAAGGTGATTTGACTGGTTGCTAGGGTGTTGCTATGTAGCTGCAAAGGCGTTTTGACTGGTTTCTATGGTCTTCTGAACAGAAAGATAAAGCTAACTGTTGCATTTTAAATTCAACTTTAGTTTGGCGAAAAGTTCTAATGCTATTGTTATTTATATGCTAAAGTGCACCACAACTTTCTTTATACTAAGTTTGGTTTAAGAACCGGTTGTGTCTGATTATTTCATTAGCACCGGCAAATTGACCCTCAGCAGTAAATAAAGAGTGTGTGTGTTTCCCAGAAGCGGTTCGTTTGCAGGGCTTTTAGCGTTTAATTGTCGGCAGTCATAGTCTCGGCGGACTCTATTACAGTGATGTATGGAGTAATTCTTCCAACACACATCCATCAAGTCATGTGGCTATTAAAGCCTTCCCAGAATGCACTCTGTGAACACTGAAGGAGGGAAAATGGCTGTGTGAGAAACACTGTTCCAGTGAGATCTCATTAATGTCTCGAATCATTCTGCTGTGACATTGAATACAGATTGAAAGTCTGCAATTAAAAATTAATGGCATGTTCATCTGGGACTGTTTGCTCCAGAATAAGTCTGTTAGTTTGTTAAGCGAGCGGTGAGTGTGAAATGTCTTGAACACACTCCGTGAGCTGAGTAAAGTGTGTTTTGTGGGTTTAATTGTTTGCTTGTTAGATCTGTAAAGTCAGCAGAATAGTGGGAGAAATATCCGCAGCTTCGTCTCTGACTCCAGATCAATCCACTCTCCATTTTTGAGCAGAACTTTTTCGCTTTAGTCAAATAATAATGCTGTTAATTACTTACTGAATGGCATATAAAATCTCCATGCGTTTGGAGTATAAGTGATGCTTGTGAGTGAGAAACAACATTCTTCACATTTAGGGTTCAAAATGTCAAGATTTAAAGTTGTTTTCAAAGGTAGAGCATGTTCGGAATGACGCTTTGTGCCGCTCACTGCTGTAAAACGTGTTTGAGTTCTGCTCAGAGAAAATGTTCAACCTTTAACACTGAGAGAATTTGTTTGTGAAAGCATAAATCAAAGCTTCATCATGTCGGACATCTTAAAACTGTGTTCGTTTGGTTTTCTTGAGGTGAATCTTTCAGAAACCGGTCCTTCTTCAGAAGATGTGTGTGCCCCAGGGGTGACTGGGTAATTATTCGCGAGTCATGAATCATGCTGGAATACTTGCATTGAGATCATTCTGTTGTGGTTGTCGTCATTTAAATGGCGTAAAAAATACTTTTTTTGTTTACGCGTTTATGCATAATATTGGAGTACATCATTCAGCACTATGGTGCATATCATAATAACATGGTATTTTACCATCTAATGGCGTCACAGTGATTTATAATTTCTGTTGAGTCTTGCTCTCTGATTGAGCTGTTAAACGTCTCTGGATTCTGCTGCCCTATGTAGCGTGACCTTTGACCCCGCCGGCCCAGGATTCACGTGGCTTTGAACCCGCAGGCGATCGGGTGAGGGGATCCTGGGAATAAAATGGAGGGTTAAAGGTTCAAGTACTCTAGAAAACACTCTCCAAAGTGGCTCTTGAACATCTCAGGTTAAAGCCCTCCAGTGCTTCACATGATAGTTATGCATTTTACAACAGTACTGTGCAGGGTTATTATTGTTTAACTAAAACTAACATGACCTCTGATAATGCTTTCAAGCTCAGTGAAGAATCAGTACTTAATAAAACTAGATTCTTATAGTTTCCAAAGGAATATGCCTGCTTTCTATAGTATTCTGGGAGGTTGCTAGGGTGTTCTGAGTTGTTGTCAGGATGTTGCTAAGCACTTTTTAGGGTGTTTTGACTGGTTGCTCGGGCGTTGCTATGCAGTTTATAAAGAGTCCCTAAGCAGTTTCTATGATCATTGGTTGCTAGAGTTTTGCTATGCTGTTCCTAGAGTGTTCTGGGAGGTAACTTGGGTGTTCTGAGTTGTTGCCAGGGTGTTGCTAATGAGTTTCTATGGTAATTGGTTGCTAGAGTATTGCTATGCTGTTCCTAGAGTGCTCTGGAACGTAGCTTGGGTGTTCTGAGTTGTTGCCAGGATGTTGCTAAGCGGTTTATTGGGTCATTGGTTGCTAGGGTGTTGCTATGTTGTTCTTGGAGTGCTCTGGAACGTAGCTTGGGTGTTCTGAGTTGTTGCC
>CM060640.1:25570332-25585332 GCA_030578275.1 Meda fulgida
TTTCTGACAAAATCACCAAATTGCGTCAAAAAAAAAAAAAATGAAATTAATGGGAAACGAATTTCCCAGGTTTGGTTCTTGGCCCAAACAAAATCTTTTTTTTTTTTTTTAGATATCAACCTCAAATTTGGAACACGGCTTGTTTAGATTTATGGCTTTGATTTTCCTCACAGGTTTAGAGTAAAACGTGTTTTGGAGAATATCTATTCCATGTAAAAATTGAAAATGGTATTTTTGTGCATTTTTCATAACAATAAACTTACAATTCTACAACTATTTTAAAGTTCAGCTTTTTCACTTCAACAATAATCTGCCAAGCGTCTTCTCCAACAAGAGACCAAACTTCAGTCTGTTGCTCCAAAGCATTCAATATGTATGTACATTTCAGGTCCACGCTCAAAAAGTAGTAAATGGATGATAACTACTGCATAAATATGATTTAGTACCAAAAAATCCCCTAAAAATAGAAAATATATAAAAAATATATATATTTAGATATATTTTACATTAATTTTATTTAAATATAATAAAAATATGTCTAATAACTGGAAAACAACACAAAAAATACAAAGAACTTTTTTTTTGCAGATGCACTAATCAAAACCATTCTTAATATCGTGTGCAGTCTTGCTTCTGAACAATCGTCTTGTTTGCAGTATTTTTAGCTGTTTTAACGTAAAAGCAAGACTAAAGTATGGTATGTTTTGCAGTGCAGAGCATCATAACTCAGTCAGGCTTCAGTTTAGTGCATTAGTGCAACACAACCGGCCTGTTCTGAGCGAGTCGGACTCATGAGTCTCACAGGCCCAGTATTGTGTTTTATATTCCTCACACTCCTCCCATCGCTCTCCACACGCCAGGAATCTGCCAGAGACTTCGGGATCAAAGCAGGGAATGCAGAACACAACCAGAACCATTGAGGAAATTTGTCCAGTGGAATTGAGAGGCGCTCGCCTGAAGAAATGAGGAAATCTTGGCTGGGAGAGAATCTGGTTTCACTTTATTTTGATGGTCCCTTCAACACATTCTGTTGACTATGAACTCTCATTAGAGGGTTATAGAGTATTAGTAGAGTGTTATAGAGTATTAGTAGAGTGTTATAGAGTATTAGTAGAGTGTTATAGAGTGTTAGTAGAGTGTTATAGAGTATTAGTAGAGTATTAGTAGAGTGGTATAGAGTATTAGTAGAGTTTTATAGAGTGTGTTATAGAGTATTAGTAGAGTGTTATAGAGTATTAGTAGAGTGTTAGAGTATTAGTAGAGTGTTAGTAGAGTGTTATAGAGTGTTATAGAGTATTAGTAGAGAATCAGTAAAGTATTAGTAGAATATTAGTAGAGTGTTATAGAGTGTGTTATAGAGTATTAGTAGAGTGTTATAGAGTATTAGTAGATTGGTATAGAGTATTAGTAGAGTGTGTTATAGAGTATTAGTAGAGTTATAGAGTATTAGTAGAGTGATATAGAGTATTAGTGGAGTGTTATAGAGTATTAGTAGAGTGGTATAGAGTATTAGTAGAGTGGTATAGAGTATTAGTGGAGTGTTATAGAGTATTAGTAGAGTATTAGTAGAGTGGTATAGAGTATTAGTAGAGTTTTATAGAGTGTGTTATAGAGTATTAGTAGAGTATTAGTAGAGTGGTATAGAGTATTAGTAGAGTGGTATAGAGTATTAGTGGAGTGTTATAGAGTATTAGTAGAGTATTAGTAGAGTGGTATAGAGTATTAGTAGAGTGGTATAGAGTATTAGTGGAGTGTTATAGAGTATTAGTAGAGTATTAGTAGAGTGGTATAGAGTATTAGTAGAGTGGTATAGAGTATTAGTGGAGTGTTATAGAGTATTAGTAGAGTATTAGTAGAGTGGTATAGTGTATTAGTAGAGTTTTATAGAGTGTGTTATAGAGTATTAGTAGAGTGGTATAGAGTATTAGTAGAGTGGTATAGAGTATTAGTAGAGTGGTATAGAGTATTAGTGGAGTGTTATAGAGTATTAGTAGAGTGGTATAGAGTATTAAATCTTAATTCATGCTCTTGTCCCGTCTCGTCTGGATTATTGCAACTCCCTTTTCATCAGTCTCCCTTCTAAGCTGATAAATAGACTTCAACTCATTCAGAATTCTGCCGCTCGAATCCTCACTGGTTTCAGACCATCTGATCATATCACACCTATTCTTATCGCTCTACACTGGCTCCCTGTGCACTACCGTATTGATTTTAAGACCCTCGTCATCACCTACAAAGCACTCCATAATCTTGCACCCAGTTATATTTATGACCTCCTATCAGGATATGTTCCTACGCGCTCCCTTCGCTCTTCCTCAACTGGCCTACTTGTCACTCCCAAATTCTGTCTCTCCACCATGGGGGCCAGGGCCGGCAGTTGCGCTGCTCCAAGACTTTGGAATGCCCTCCCCTCCTACATTCGACAGGCAGACACAGTCAATTCATTTAAAAAATTGTTAAAGACATATCTCTTTAAGAAAGCTTTTAATCTTTAATGCAATTTAGTTCTACATTGCCATAGTTACCCTCCTGACACTCTTTTATAGTGCTTTCTTCTGGCGTTCTTAGCATTTTGCTGATTTGTCTTATTTGTAACATGTATTAGCCTACTATGAATTTAAATGTATTTTAATGTATTTCCCTTTTGTACAAACATGTAAGATGTCCTTGGGTATTTAGAAAGGCGTCGGCCAAATAAAATGTATTATTATTATTATTATTAGTAGAGTGGTATAGAGTATTAGTAGAGTGTTATAGAGTATTAGTATTGTTATAGAGTGTGTTATAGAGTATTATTAGAGTGTTATAGAGTATTAGTAGAGTGTTATAGAGTGTTATAGAGTATTATTAGAGTGTTATAGAGTATTAGTAGAGTATTAGTAGAGTGTGTTATAGAGTATTAGTAGAGTGTTAGTAGAGTGTTAGTAGAGTGTTATAGAGTTAGTAGAGTGTTATAGAGTAGTAGTAGAGTATTAGTAGAGTGTTATAGAGTATTAGTAGAGTGTTAAAGTGTTATAGAGTTAGTAGAGTGTTAGTAGAGTGTTATAGAGTATTAGTAGAGTGGTATAGAGTATTAGTAGAGTGTTAGTAGAGTGTTATAGAGTATTAGTAGAGTGGTATAGAGTATTAGTAGAGTGTTATTGAGTATTAGTAGAGTGTTAGTAGAGTGTTATAGAGTATTATTGAGTATTAGTAGAGTGTTAGTAGAGTGTATTAGTAGAGTGTTATAGAGTATTAGTAGAGTGGTATAGAGTATTAGTGGAGTGTTATAGAGTATTAGTAGAGTGGTATAGAGTATTAGTAGAGTGTTATAGAGTATTAGTAGAGTGTTATAGAGTGTTATAGAGTATTAGTAGAGTGGTATAGAGTATTAGTAGAGTGTTATAGAGTATTAGTGGAGTGTTATAGAGTATTAGTAGAGTGTTATAGAGTATTAGTAGAGTGTTATAGAGTGTTATAGAGTATTAGTAGAGTGTTATAGAGTGTTATAGAGTATTAGTAGAGTGGTATAGAGTATTAGTAGAGTGTTATAGAGTATTAGTAGAGTGGTATAGAGTATTAGTAGAGTGTTATAGAGTATTAGTAGAGTGTTATAGAGTATTAGTAGAGTGTTATAGAGTTAGTAGAGTGTTATAGAGTGTTAGTAGAGTGTTATAAAGTATTAGTAGAGTGGTATAGAGTATTAGTAGAGTGTTATTGAGTATTAGTAGAGTGTTAGTAGAGTGTTATAGAGTATTAATAGAGTGGTATAGAGTATTAGTGGAGTGTTATAGAGTATTAGTAGAGTGGAATAGAGTATTAGTAGAGTGGTATAGATTATTAGTGGAGTGTTATAGAGTATTAGTAGAGTGTTATAGAGTATTAGTAGAGTGGTATAGAGTATTAGTAGAGTGGTATAGATTATTAGTGGAGTGTTATAGAGTATTAGTAGAGTGGTATAGAGTATTAGTAAAGTGGTATAGATTATTAGTGGAGTGTTATAGAGTATTAGTAGAGTGTAATAGAGTATTAGTAGAGTATTAGTAGAGTGGTATAGAGTATTAGTAGAGTGTTTTAGAGTATTAGTAGAGTGTTAGAGAGAGTATTAGTAGTGTTATAGAGTATTAGTAGAGTGTTATAGAGTATTAGTAGAGTGTTATAGAGTATTAGTAGAGTGTTATAGAGTAGTAGAGTGTTAGAGAGAGTATTAGAGTGTTATAGAGTATTAGTAGACTGGTAGGGTTAGGCTTGGAATAAGTTGACGTAGTTTCAAAGTTACTAATAGTCAGTAGATTTTCTGTTGCGGAGCATCAGAATAAAGAGTTAGCAGATATGAAGCAGACAGTACTAATACTCTAATGAGAGTTACGTGACATGTATCTGCTAGATTACTAGTCAACAGAATGTTCAAAATAAAGTGTTACTGAGAATTGTTATGCCTGAAATATTAGATATTTGAATTGCTGATACAATCTCCATCCATTTGGTTTTAACATAAATACACTGTAAACTGTGATGCATATTTGTCAGGCATACATCAATGAAACATGCAGGTCTGTAATCGTACTAATAAACAATGCGTTTTAAATACACAATAACCAGTTTTTATATATTTATCATCATTGTAATCTCATACTGATTGTATCTCAAAAGCATTCATGAACACCCAGGATTTAAGTTCAGATCTGTGTGGAACTGATTACTATAAAGCCAAGCAAACCACTAAAACTTTTCTCACACCAGAGAAAGATCACAACGCTTCAGGGAAAAAGCACTATTAAAATGCGGTTTTCTGAACGGATGCATCTCGGTAACTGTAGTTATAATCTAAAAAGTCTGTTTAAACGTTGACCTTTCCATGCACTTCAGTGTTTCTGACGGATTCTGATTGAGGACAGAACACAGATGTTCCGATGTTTTAGTCCTTGATGTTGAGCTTGAATCCTGGAGGAGAGACGTCATGTCAAAAACGTTTCTTTCCCAGTTCCTTCCTACAGAATGTGAACGTTTGTTTTAGCCTCATTTCACTTCAGACTCTCTGGTTTCCTCCTTTCTTTGGTGTAAGCATGTGACGCTCCTCACATGTCCTTAAACAGAGGCTTTAAATCCTGCAGGACAATATGGAGACCTCATCCAGCGAACAGGGAACGTTCTGGCAAGTTTCTCTCAAAGTTCTTCCAGTAACTTTAATAATACCTTCATTCAAAGTTTTCTGGTCTTTAATAATGTTCTCAGCACAAACGCATTATTTATACATCGTTCATGGAACGTTTTTTTCTGAAACGTTTGTTTTTTTAAATGTAACTACTTGTTTCAGAACATTCCTAGAACATTCAAAAGTAACATTCCCACAATGTTTGAAGAATGATACACTGTAATGTGTCCTTACTGTTCCTTTAACAAAGAAAAAACTTTTGTTTTTAATTTACATTTTAAACATTCATAAGCAAGTTCAGTGATGCTTCATTTTTGTTGTAAAACGTTATTAATTTAGTTCATTTATATATATAGCGGCTCTGGAGAAATCTGTGATGTCATCGTCCAGCTCAGTTCAGTTCTCATATAATGCTGTCAATGCTGGAGATCAATAATAGTGCTGAATATTAAGATAAACATTTCTTCATGAGATTGACTAACCCGTTAGTCCACCCGTAACCCGAAAAAACCAAAGTCAGTTTGAGAGAAACTCTGCACCAGTTCATGTGCTAATATTGAATTAAAGCATGCAGGGATTCATGCAGTAAAGCTAAAGTATTAGCATGTAACTCATTGGTCAATCTGTGGTGTTTTACAGCAAACAAGCGTCCAGGACGGTCAGACTTTGGGACTGAGCTCTGATTGGCTGATATTTGATGGTGGACTGAGCTCTGATTGGCTGATATTTGATGGTGGACTGAGCTCTGATTGGCTGATGTTTTATGGAGAACTGAGCTCTGATTGGCTGATGTTTGATGGAGGACTGAGTTCTGATTGGCTGATGTTTGATGGTGGACTGAGCTCTGATTGGCTGATGTTTGATGGAGGACTGAGTTCTGATTGGCTGATGTTTGATGGTGGACTGAGCTCTGATTGGCTGATGTTTGATGGAGGACTGAGCTCTGATTGGCTGATGTTTGACGGAGGACTGAGCTCTGATTGGCTGATGTTTGATGGAGGACTGAGCTCTGATTGGCTGATGTTTGATGGTGGACTGAGCTCTGATTGGCTGATGTTTAATGGTGGACTGAGCTCTGATTGGCTGATGTTTGACGGAGGACTGAGCTCTGATTGGCTGATGTTTGACGGAGGACTGAGCTCTGATTGGCTGATGTTTGATGGAGGACTGAGTTCTGATTGGCTGATGTTTGATGGTGGACTGAGCTCTGATTGGCTGATGTTTGATGGTGGACTGAGCTCTGATTGGCTGATGTTTGATGGTGGACTGAGCTCTGATTGGCTGATGTTTGATGGAGGACTGAGCTCTGATTGGCTGATGTTTGACGGAGGACTGAGCTCTGATTGGCTGATGTTTGATGGTGGACTGAGCTCTGATTGGCTGATGTTTGACGGTGGACTGAGCTCTGATTGGGTGATGTTTGACGGTGGACTGAGCTCTGATTGGCTGATGTTTGACGGGGGACTGAGCTCTGATTGGCTGATGTTTGATGGTGGACTGAGCTCTGATTGGCTGATGTTTGATGGTGGACTGAGTTCTGATTGGCTGATGTTTGATGGTGGACTGAGCTCTGATTGGCTGATGGAGGACTGAGCTCTGATTGGCTGATGTTTGATGGTGGACTGAGCTCTGATTGGCTGATGTTTGATGGAGGACTGAGCTCTGATTGGCTGATGTTTGATGGAGAACTGAGCTCTGATTGGCTGATGTTTGATGGAGGACTGAGTTCTGATTGGCTGATGTTTGATGGTGGACTGAGTTCTGATTGGCTGATGTTTGATGGTGGACTGAGCTCTGATTGGCTGATGGAGGACTGAGCTCTGATTGGCTGATGTTTGATGGTGGACGGAGCTCTGATTGGCTGATGTTTGATGGTAGACTGGCATTCGGCTGCTTCTGTTTGTTTGCCTTTCTTCCTTTGTTTATTCTAGAGATTTCCTGAGTAAACTGAGTTCAACAGGATCGCTCTATTTTGGTGGAGAATTCGGTCAATTACATCAGATCTAGTGAGCAGTTTATTTAATGGCCCTGTCTGAGCGAGGGTTTGTTTTCCTTCATGCTAAATCCAAGTCAACACTTTGAGCTTCTGTTGTTTTCTTTTAACGGACAACAAACTTTTTTGCATTCGTTAAGTTTATATGGAATAACAAATCACACTGTAAATTACAACGCCATTATCCTTCAACCAAGAGCCAGTTTCACACCGGAAACCTCTAGATTAATTATTGGAAGGGATAAATAAAAGGAAAAAACAGCTTTAGATTTCCATTCAAGGAGTAAAATCCCTCCAGAGATGATGAGGAGGAGAATCCCAGCAGGAGATGAAGAACTTATGCTGGTTCTCCACGGAAAACGCCATCTTTCCCTAATTAGCAAGAGTGTGTCGGAGCGCTTCCCTGCGGGAGACGCTCTGAGCTCTGAATCTGAAGGATTAATCTCTCCGAGCACACGCCGGGACTCAGGGTGGCGGAAGTCCTCGCTCACGCTTCGCAGTCCTGTGTGTCATTAGTGAAAATGTGCTGGACAGTTTCACGCTCCCGCTGACCGACACATGCTAATCCTAACCGGCTGAAAGGCTGAAAAACCTCAAATTAAGCATCGGAGAACAGTTTGTATATGTTCTTATTAGTACATAAAAACCTTGCTGCAGAGTTATGGGAATGTTAGTTTGTTTTATAAAAACAAAATTAAACTAAAAAGAACATAACATTCACAGAAAAGGATAATAAGGACATTAGTCCACTGGTGTGGACGATAATATAGTTATCTTTCTAGTTATCTTTATCGGTAAAGTTATAGTTATCTTTATAGTTACCATTCCAATTATCATTATAGTTATAGTTATCCTTGCAGTTATCGTTATAGTTATCGTTATTGTTATCGTTCCAGTAATCATTATAGTTATAGTTATTGTTGTCATTATCATTATAGTTATCGTTACAGTTATCGTTATAGTTCTCGTTGCAGTTATTATTATAGTTATTGTTATTGTTATAGTTATCATTATAGTTCTCGTTGCAGTTATCGTTATAGTTATTGTTATTATTATAGTTATCATTATAGTTATCGTTGCAGTTATCGTTATAGTTATCGTTATAGTTATCGTTCCAGTGATCATTATAGTTATTGTTGTCATTATCATTATAGTTATCGTTGCAGTTATCGTTATAGTTATTGTTATAGTTATCATTATAGTTATCGTTGCAGTTATCGTTATAGTTATCGTTATAGTTATCGTTGCAGTTATCGTTATAGTTATCGTTGCAATTATCGTTATAGTTATTGTTATAGTTATTGTTATCGTTATATCGTTATAGTTATCTTTATAGTTATCAGTATAGTTGTCATTCCAGTTATCATTATAGTTATTGTTATAGTTATCTTTATAGTTATTGTTATCGTTCCAGTTATCGTTATAGTTATCTTTATAGTTATCGTAATAAATATTGTTCTTGGTGTGAACGAGCCTAAAGTGAATCCAACGATATCGTTCCTCTGTGGCATTATGGTTATAATTTGGACTCTATCGTTATGATCTAGAATCTATCGTTACAGATTTTAAAACTATATCTTTATCATTATCTTTATAGTTATTGTCTGTGGTGTGAACGGGCCTTAACTATAACGATAACTATAAAGTACAGTATTAATAATTGTTTTAATAATTGTTTTAAAAGTTCACAGCACAACTATAGCAACGACACAGAGGAACGATATCATTGAAATCACTTTTAGTGTGATTTTTTTCAGATGATGAACGATAAAAACATCCATCGAGAGCCAATCAGAATCCAGCCTGCTTCAAAGAGCTCCAGCATTTAAAGCGACAGACGACAAAACTGCAGTGCTGGTGTGGACGATAATATAGTTATCGTTCTTACTGTGAACAGGCCTTAAGAGTTGCTTCCCCAAAAATAAAACAAACAAAAACAAACGTTAGGGGAACATTCTGTCTTTGGTTGTTGTTGTTAATATTGTGGTTTATATATATATTTGTTGCTAGTCCTTCTCTTGAAGTCTATAAATCTGAAGATAAACGACACAGTACGAGGACAGTCCATTACAAAGCGCTGTAAGTGGAGGCCATTGCTAGTTTACAACTCAATCATGTTGTTGAAAGCATTTTTACGAGCCTCTGCCATAAATATTGTGGCAGATAAAGCGTAGATAAGCCTCAGATAAGAGCGAGTGTGAGGGGGCTAATGGGTTAGCATGTCTTCAGGCACATAAATCAGGTCTGAAGATATGATATCTGTGATGACCCAACGCCTTTAAGAGCTCCTGCTGCTTATTTACTGCAAGCTTTCAGACCGCGCAGCAATAACTCGCATTTCCAAACCATAATGGAAGTGTAGTTTGGGAAGTTTGATTCTGTGTATCTTGTGACATTTAAGCTGAAGTCATGTAACATGCAGCTGGTCCAGATGAAGCTGATTTAAACTGTAAAACGGCAAACTTAAGATCAAGCAGAGTTTGATTGACAGGCTGAATCTGGTCTCACTTATCCAGTGTTGACTACAGAGCCGGTCATCGGGTCACAACCTCCACCAAACCCCTCACACACGGCAGAAAAACAGTTTTCCAACACAGATATCTAAACATTCAGGAGAAGGAAAATAAATAAAGATATTAAAGGTGCTCTAAGCGATGTCACGCGTTTTTTAGGCCAAAACATTTTTTGTCACATACAGCAAACATCTCCTCTCTATCCGCTGGCCGCCTGTCCCCTGAACACACTGTAAAAAGACGCGGTCTCTGCAGACACCCCAGGCTCCACAAACGGCAACAAAAACAAACTGGGCTAACCTGCACCACGAAACATAACAAACTGTTCCAGCCAATAACAGACAAGAAGGATTTGGGGGTATGGTTTAGGGGGTTAGTGCGCGGATGAGGAGGAGGGAAGGTCGAGCTAGCCTCCGTTTTGTTTGACGATACTTTAAACGTCAACAAGAAGTGACGTCACCCGACATCGCTTAGAGCACCTTTAAATCTGCCAATAGGGTCAGAAAAATAAACTATAGTAAAGAAAATGTATGTTTCTGACCCCAAAAATAACAACAACAACACCAAATAACTTTAGGGGAACATTCTGTCTTTGGTTGTTGTTAATGTTGTGGTTTATGCATAAATGTGTTGCTAGTCGTTCTCTTGAAGCCTATAAATCTGAAGTTGAATGACACAGAACGAGCTCTGCCAATAGGGTTAGAAAAATAAACTATGGAAGAGAATATGTATATTCCTGACCTCACTGTCAGATATTTGTTATGGTTTTTAACCATAACACTTCGTTTTTTTAACTTAATATCTTCATTTTGCTTCTCTATTTTGCATTTTGAAGTCATTTTTCTTCTCCAGGAGCTAAATGTGAGTTGATTCAAGAATATTTCTATATATGTTCTGAACAAGACAGTAATTAAGAAAGTGCGCGCCTAACCTATTACGTTGCGTCTGTGCGCGCGTTGCGTCATGTGACAGACGCGGACGTGCCTCGCGCAAGAGGTAAGCGAAACTCCCCAACACACACACAGCTCTCACACAAACACACTCGTCCCCCTCATCTGAGCGTGTTTCACCTCAGATATGCAGTTTAAAGCCCGGGATCTGCAGTGACCGACGCCAATGAGCGCGAGCGCGGATCAGGATAACGAGGATCTGAGCTGGAAACCGGATTGTTTTGGGTCGCTACTGGAGAAATATTCGGGTAAGTTCTGATGTTTAGCTTTCCATACGTGTGTGAAAGACTTTTGCTCAGTTATACTGGATAGAATATACGCTTTTTGTAACATTCGCATTCAGAGACAAGCTTAGATTGATGTCTGATGTTATTATTAGGGGCGTTTAGTTGTGAAGTCTGGAAAAACTCAAAGGAAAAGTGTCCCAAGAGCTTCTGGTCTATTTCTAAACTCTTTATCCAGGTCGTTTTTTACAGAAAAGGACAGAGTTTGCTGTGAATTTGTCGGAAACACAGAAGGGGTTCTTGCATGTGTGTTTGGACTCAGCTGTGCCTGTCACTTCAGTGACAACTGCTCCTTCCCAAACACTCTCACGGGTTCTGATCTTAATCTGCATCCCAAGGTTTCCATGAGATTCCTCAGGCGCTGTTCTTCGTGTTCTCAGCTTTACTTCATTGATCTGTATCTCTGCCTCTTTCCAGAGATGTGGGAATCGATCAGTGCTTTGAGATTAGGTGTGTCAGCATTATGATACTCATCCTCCGCGTGTGTCCGCCACGGAATACACAAATAAATACAGTAATTGCGACTCACAATTCTGACTTTTTTCTCGCAATTCTGAGTTTATATCTAACCATTTGGATTTACTATTTATTATTTGCATTTTATTTACGAAATACTGAGGAAATAAATATATAGGAAATAAACTCGAAATACTGAGGAAAAAGTCAGAATGAACTTAGAATTCCAAGAAGAAAGGTCAGAATTGCAAGATGTGAACTTAGAATAAAAAAAAAGTCAGAATTGCGAGATTTAAACTCAGAATTCCGAGAAAAAAGTCAGAATTGCGATATTTAAACTTGGAATTAAGAGAAAAAAATATCAGAGTTGCGAGATAAAAAGTCACAATTGCCATTATTTTTTTTATTTTTTTTATGATTCTGTGACGGAAACAAGCCTCCATACTTTCCAAACCTGTATGCTGTTGTTTATTTATTTTTGCTGAAACTTTATGCAGCTCTTTTCCATTCAGTCCACAGCGAACCACGACTGTCTGGCTGCAAAAAGCACAAAACAGCATCGTAACATTTGTCCATATGAAGAATTGACCTGTTATACTTTGTGGTGTTTTTTTTGTGTGTTATTTTTAGGAAGTTCATAGTCATGTTAGCCAATTCATTGCATGGAAAAATATCTTGTTTTGTTTTCCACTGAAGAACTGCAGTCAGACCGGTTTGTGATGGCGAGTAAAATATGATGTTTTACTTTGATAAGCGCAGTTAGAGCCAGCAGGGAAGTATAAATCAGTTTTACCGTGGTACGGTAGGGGTTTATCTGCACATATCTGTGACAGCAGTCTTGAAGCGTTTGCTGTGATGCCAGCTGGCAGAGTTCTGCCCCACAGGGCCTCGCAAACGTCAACGGGACTCAGTTTCTATATGGACATGCATTCACACACACTCTTTGAGAGACAGATCCTCTCTTCACCCTCTTGATCCCAGATTGAGACGATGGAGGCCTGAACGCATCAGAAGGAACTGGCATTGATGTGTGCTTGAAATGATGACTGGTCACTATATTATGTTTTTGAGCTCAGGTTTGGTTAAAGCTTCTCAGCGATGATGATGGTGAAGTGTCTGAGATGATGGTAGTGAAGTGTCTGAGATGATGGTAGTGAAGTGTCTGAGATGATGGTGAAGTGTCTGAGATAATGGTGAAGTGTCTGAGATGATGGTGGTGAAGTGTCTGAGATGATGGTGGTGAAGTGTCTGAGATGATGGTAGTGAAGTGTCTGATGTTAGTGAAGTGTTTGAGATTATTGTGACGTGTCTTAGATGATAGTGAAGTGTCAGATGATAGTGAAGTGTTTGAGATGATGGTGAAGTGTCTGAGATGATGGTGAAGTGTCTGAGATGATGGTGAAGTGTCTGAGATGATGGTGAAGTGTCTGAGATGATGGTGAAGTGTCTGAGATGATGGTAGTGAATTGTCTGATGGTAGTGAAGTGTTTGATATTATTGTGACGTGTCTTAGATGATAGTGAAGTGTCAGATGATAGTGAAGTGTTTGAGATGATGGTGAAGTGTCTGAGATGATGGTGAAGTGTTTGAGATGATGGTGAAGTGTTTGAGATGATGGTGAAGTGTCTGAGATGATGGTAGTGAAGTGTCTGAGATGATGGTAGTGAAGTGTCTGAGATGATGGTAGTGAAGTGTCTGAGATGATGGTAGTGAAGTGTCTGAGATGATGGTAGTGAAGTGTTTGAGATTATTGTGGCGTGTCTTAGATGATAGTGAAGTGTCAGATGATGGTGAAGTGTTTGAGATGATGGTAAAGTGTTTGAGATGATGGTGAAATGTTTGAGATGATGGTGAAGTGTCAGATGATGGTGAAGTGTCTGAGATGATGGTAGTGAAGTGTCTGAGATGATGAGATGATGGTAGTGAAGTGTCTGAGATGATGGTAGTGAAGTGTCTGAGATGATGGTGGTGAAGTGTCTGAGATGATGGTAGTGAAGTGTCTGATGTTAGTGAAGTGTTTGAGATTATTGTGACGTGTCTTAGATGATAGTGAAGTGTCAGATGATAGTGAAGTGTTTGAGATGATGGTGAAGTGTCTGAGATGATGGTGAAGTGTCTGAGATGATGGTGAAGTGTCTGAGATGATGGTGAAGTGTCTGAGATGATGGTGAAGTGTCTGAGATGATGGTAGTGAATTGTCTGATGGTAGTGAAGTGTTTGATATTATTGTGACGTGTCTTAGATGATAGTGAAGTGTCAGATGATAGTGAAGTGTTTGAGATGATGGTGTAGTGTCTGAGATGATGGTGAAGTGTTTGAGATGATGGTGAAGTGTTTGAGATGATGGTGAAGTGTCTGAGATGATGGTAGTGAAGTGTCTGAGATGATGGTAGTGAAGTGTCTGAGATGATGGTAGTGAAGTGTCTGAGATGATGGTAGTGAAGTGTCTGAGATGATGGTAGTGAAGTGTTTGAGATTATTGTGGCGTGTCTTAGATGATAGTGAAGTGTCAGATGATGGTGAAGTGTTTGAGATGATGGTAAAGTGTTTGAGATGATGGTGAAATGTTTGAGATGATGGTGAAATGTTTGAGATGATGGTGAAGTGTCAGATGATGGTGAAGTGTCTGAGATGATGGTAGTGAAGTGTCTGAGATGATGAGATGATGGTAGTGAAGTGTCTGAGATGATGGTAGTGAAGTGTCTGAGATGATGGTAGTGAAGTGTCTGATGGTAGTGAAGTGTTTGAGATTATTGTGACGTGTCTTAGATGATAGTGAAGTGTCAGATGATGAAGTGTTTGAGATGATGGTAAAGTGTTTGAGATGATGGTGAAGTGTCTGAGATGATGGTGAAGTGTCAGAGATGATTGTGAAGTGTCTGAGATGATGATGAAGTGTCTGAGATGATGGTGAAGTGTCTGAGATGATGGTAGTGAAGTGTCTGAGATAATGGTAGTGAAGTGTCTGAGATGATGGTAGTGAAGTGTTTGAGATGATGGTAGTGAAGTGTCTGAGATAATGGTAGTGAAGTGTCTGAGATGATGGTAGTGAAGTGTTTGAGATGATGGTAGTGAAGTGTTTGAGATGATGGTAGTGAAGTGTCTGATGGTAGTGAAGTGTTTGAGATTATTGTGACGTGTCTTAGATGATAGTGAAGTGTCAGATGATAGTGAAGTGTCAGATGATAGTGAAGTGTTTGAGATGATGGTGAAGTGTTTGAGATGATGGTGAAGTGTTTGAGATGATGAAGTGTTTGAGATGATGGTGAAGTGTCTGAGATGATGGTGAAGTGTCTGAGATGATGATGTTGAAGTGTCTGAGATGATGGTGAAGTGTCTGAGATGATGGTGAAGTGTCTGAGATGATGTTGAAGTGTCTGAGATGATGGT
Organism: Meda fulgida; assembly: GCA_030578275.1. Taxonomy (NCBI): domain Eukaryota; kingdom Metazoa; phylum Chordata; class Actinopteri; order Cypriniformes; family Leuciscidae; genus Meda; species Meda fulgida. The sequence continues at coordinate 25,585,053 of CM060640.1, forward strand.
GAAGTGTCTGAGATGATGATGTTGAAGTGTCTGAGATGATGATGTTGAAGTGTCTGAGATGATGTTGAAGTGTCCGAGATGATGTTGAAGTGTCTGAGATGATGTTGAAGTGTCTGAGATGATGGTGAAGTGTCTGAGATGATGGTGAAGTGTCTGAGATGATGGTGAAGTGTCTGAGATGATGGTGAAGTGTCTGAGATGATGGTGACGTGTCTGAGACGATGGTGAAGTGTCTGAGACGATGGTGAAGTGTCTGAGACGATTGTGACGTGTCTTAGAG
>CM060640.1:25592832-25620332 GCA_030578275.1 Meda fulgida
ATTTTGAAGTTTAAGGCCGTACTCTGCCTTTTTTACAAGAACATGCTTGACCTTTCACCCTGATGACGTAATGTGTGGCGCATCACAGCGAGAGCAAGACCAGCATTAGTGGTATAAAGTATATAAATGTGTATTGTGTTATAAATGGCACTGGTTTGTCTGGATGAGACTCGTATTCCTCGGCTGGATCGTGTCGAGACTTTGAAGCTGCACTGAAACTCACATCTGGACCTTCGAGCCGTTGGACCCCATTGAAGACACTATATGGAGGAAACCCTGGAGCGTTTTCCTCAAAAACCTTCATTTCTTTTCCACTGAAGAAAGAAACACATGAACATCTTGGATGACGTGGAGGAGAGTAAATTATCAGGAAATTTTCATTTTAAAGTGAGCTAATCCGTTAATGGCGTAGGCTCTGAACGCGCCCCGAGTGCGTTAGGACACGCCGGGTCAAAATGGACTTTCGGTTTTACAACCCGTGAGTTTCAAGCCAGGTGTGAGGAGCTGTTTGAACCGCTGTGACCATGAGGGGGCCGGAGGGGTCAGCTTTACGACCCTTGTGTGCTTAGAAAGGCTCCCAGGTCAGGGATGTGTGACTTGTCCTGTTTTATATTGCGCTGGAATCCTTGTTCAACCCTGAACTGTGAAACGAGAGCCACAACAGAGCATCAGCGTGATGGATTGGTCTATTTCCAGGGTCGTCCTGAAAACGAGGACTGATAGAGTACTCATGTGAAGGGGCTCTTCTCAAGGGTTTTTGGGAAACCATTGGTATTTTTGGCTCAGGAGTTTGTACTAATGACTTCATTCACATCCGTCAGTGTTTGCAGGGTGTGTCGGTCGCTGACCTGAGGCTCGACACACTACAGCTCATTTATATTAGTTACTTTCTTGCTCAGTGTCTCGTTTTTCAAGGTCTTAAATCAAGGTGCTTTTAATGGAATAGTTCACTTTAAAATGAAATCATCATTTACTCACCCTTAAGTTGTTTCAAACCTGTATGAGTTTCTTTCTTCTGCTGAACACAGATGAAGATATTGTGAAGAATGTCGGTGATCAAACAGTGGATGAACCCCATTGACTTCCATAGTAGGAAAAAAAATACAGTTACTTTATTTTAAGGTGTCATTGTTACAGTGTAATTATATATTTAAGTACTGAGTAATATTTAACGAATACATGTACTTACTATAGGGTTAGAATTTGGTTGAGGGTTAGTTGCATGTAATTATGCATAATTTACTGTTATTACTATGGTAAGTAACATATGTAACAAGGACACTGTAAAATAAAGTGTTACCAAAAATACTATGTAAGTCAATGGGGTCCATCAACTGTGTGGTTACCGACTTTCTTCACGATATCTTCATCCGAGTTCAGCAGAAGAAACTCAGGTTTGAAACAACTTGAGGGTGAGTAAATTATGAACTATTCTTTTAATAGAGATGCAAAATGACAAAGATAAAAAATATCTGCCAGTAGTGTCAGAAAAACCAATTCAAACTGAAAACCAGTCTAGAACTTATTTCTCATTTTAAACATAACCTCACACAAATACTGAGGAAGAGCAGCGCCTGTCAAGATGAATATATTGCTCGGTTTACTAACTAAATGAGACCCAAACTATGTTCCAGCGGTTGTTCGAGGCCTGTGAATGAAAGACGACGTGGCTAAAGTGGCTCTTTTCAGTTTCTGAAGCTGTGAATTCAAGTAGAGGACCAAAAACATAGCATTTCTGTAAACAATTATGCATTCTGACTCCAAAGCAATCTCTTTTACATCCCCACTGTAGGTTTTCAGTAGGCTACTCAACGTTTGGGATGCATGAAAAGCAAGTTGGGGGTTTGTTTATCTTTCGGCGAGCCGCTAAAGCCAGGGGGGCACGAACCCCCTCTTCCTCTTTGTTCCTGTCACACAAAGGGCAGTGCTCTGGTCCCGGTCCTGCTGTGTTTGCACCTCTGTGGCCTTGAACGCAACAATGGTGTTGTCCTCCAAAAAACCTCCATCCCATTACCAGCCCTTTTATTCAAGGCAGCAGTCGTAAAAAAGCTCCGTGAACAGTCGGCATCTATTATAGGCTTCCTATATTTGTAGGGTAGATTTTATGATTTTTGGAAATAAGAGATCTGGTTCAAGCTGCAGTTGTTGTTTCTCCATTCTGCCACTGTTGCCTTTTTTGCCTTTGTCACCATTGGCTTTTGGTTTGGTTAGTTAGGGACATTTCATTTAATTTATAATATTATTGATCTCCTGCATTGACAGCATTATATAAGAACTGAACTGAGCTGGACGATGACATCACGGTTTTCTTCAGAGAGGCTATATATATAAATGAACTAAATAACTTTTTTACAACAAAAATGAAGCATCTCTGAACTTGCTTAAGCTGGACTGTGAGGCTATTTTCTTCTGGAAACAAACTTTGTTGCATTATTTTCCTGTCATCTCTGTAAAACTGCTTTAAAACACTCTGTATTGTAAATAGCGCTGTATAGATAAAGGAGACTTGACTGTTTGGTACGACAAGATCATTGGCCAGTTAAGCGAGCTGTTGAATCTGACACTTTTTTTGCACACCCCCAAGGGAAATTTCCATTTCATGAGCACAAAGTTGTTGGTTTGGGGTGAAATGATTGAGGGAAGAACAAAGACCACCCTGGGTAGACGAATTGAGTTTCATAACTTCCTCCATCATCCTTCATTCAGGAAACCGGGAGCCTCGTCCTCCTGGCCGGAGAACAAACTCTGAGCTTTTGTTTGTTTAAACAACAGGAAGGTCTTCACCTTTGGCACATTCCTCAGGAAATGAAGGCGAGATGAGGTAAACTGTCTTTCTAGGCAGGACACTGAGGTTTTTGGGGTCACTACTTGGGCGCATCAGGCGTTCATAAAAGGTGAATTTGGTTGCAGTCATTTTCCAACTGTAGACATTTGTGTTTCTGTCAAAGAACCTTGTTCCTTTGGGTCTCCTGGTGGTTTGGTTAAACGGTTCTTGCATTCTGAGTTCAGAATCAGGCCTAGTACCAATCCTAGTATTTCAATGCCAATGAAAGACAAAAAGTGTGTATTTCCCCAAACGGCACGCATGCTTAAAGCAAAACACCCATACGGAAGTGGATTCGCTCTGATAGGGACGGCCTTTGTGATTTGCATGGTAAACGCTCTGTACCATGTGGAGTCTTTCAGGCATTGTGGTCTGGATCTGCTGACATCATTGTTGACTTGAGACGTGAAAGAGTGACGTTTGACTGAAACTCCATTTAATGCATGAAGGGTGCAACTCACTTCACTTTGATCACTTTTGCTTAAGGAGCCACTTGAAATAGATATTTTTTTTAGTGAAAATTATCTTTACTAGGAAAACTTTTTTGCATTCTTTATTGGCTGTTTGGTGGATTTATGGCATTTCTGATTGAAAAGTGCCATCTCAGAACACATACTTAAATATTACAATATTTATGATTTATTGTCAATGCAAAAATGGATTTCTCACTCAGTATTTTTGTCTCGTTTACCAGTTCAAATATCTAAACATTCTTAAGTCAAATAATTTATTTGAGGTGCAAAATGACAGAAAGAAATGTGTAAAAATTAGGTAAACTTAAAAGGGAAAACTAGATTATTTTTCTGACTGCACTGATATTTTATCTTATTTTAATCATAAATTCACTGAATTTTCATTATTTCTTAGAAGACAATACTTTAAGTATAGTGTCATTTTGCTTCTCCAGTAAATGTATCTTGATTTAAGAATGTTTAGATATTTGTGCTGGAAAACGAGACAGAAACACTGAAGAAGTCAACGTTGAATATGAAATTTAACACTATTTTACATTTTATCCCATTTTTAGGGTTTAAAACTAAATTCTACCCTGTAAAAAAGTATTGTTTTTACAGATTGGTTGATGTTGTAAATAAAACGATTATTGTAAAAGGTTTTATTGTAGAAATACTTAAAAATTTTACATTTAATTGGTGTATTTTTGAAAGTATTTGCTAGTAATTTCCGAGTAAGCATTTAAAAGTAAATCCTACACCAATTTCTTTCAGGGTATGAGACCAGATTGTGTTGTCGGTAACACTTTACAATAAGGTTCGTTAGTTAACTACATTAATTAACATGAACTAAGAAAGAACAATACTTCTACAGCATTTATTAATCTTAATTGATATTAATTTCAACATTTACTAATACGTTATTAAAATCAAAGTTGCATTTGTTAACATTAGTTAATGCACTGTGAGCAAACAGTGAACAGCTGTATTTCTATTAACTAACAATAACAAAGATGAATAAATACTGTAATAAATGTTTTGCTCATTGTTAGTTTATGTGTTTATAATGAACCTTATTGTAAAGTGTTACCGTGTTATCAATATTGGCGTGAGGTTTGTATGTAAAAGAGAGAGGGGCTGGGTGAAACTACCGTTGCTGTGATGTGAAGTGTGTTTGAAGTGAAGGGGGTTTGGTTTAGGAGCCCACGCTGAGCTCGGGTTATCGGGGGAGTGGCTCCACAGGACTGAAGTAAATGGAAGAGCATCTGCTAGAGTTGTTCTCCACACACACACACACTACTGTACTCGTCCTGTGCCGTCGGCTCACACGCGTGACAACGTCTGCTTTGGATTTAGATGGGATGAGGCTCACACTGAGGACATGTAGGCAAGGAATCACGGGACCTTTGGAGAACACTGTTTGATTTGACTTTCTTGAAGACGTTGCTGAGCGAGCAGGTACGGTTTTAAACTTTGAAAAGTCTTTTCTGCAGGGACTTTGAGTGCACATTTGACCTATATTTTGCTGTGTCACGTCCTACTTCTAGTTATATTTAGCTTTTATAAACTTCTCAGTTAATTGTAGGTGGTGCAGCACAGATTTGAAGACTGTGTGTGTAAAGGTCTGTTGAAAAGGAAAAAGGTGTCAGAGAGGTGTGTTGTGGGTAAATATCCGAAGCCTGCAGTCATCTGGCTCCAGCCGGTCAGAACGCAGGTGGTCTTTCTCTAATGTCTTCAGTCTGTTGGGACAAGCCTTGAAACCATTTGGTCCTGGAATAACACTCGAGTTCTTCAAAGTTTGGCCAGAAGTTTGGGAGGATCCCCCAAAGGCTCCAGAATGAGTCGACACTGCCTCCTTCCTGTTTATAATGTCTAGCATTCTCTGATGTAACTTGAAGTAAAACATTTTTTTGTCTGATAACCCTAGACTTGTCACGATCTTGGCATTAGGGCTTCATACAGTTGTATGTATTTTGTAAGACAGACTATAAGTCTTCAGACTGATAACCATCTGCAATTGGTTGATTAACAAAAGTGATTGATTCTAATGACAATCTTGTCAATGCAGACTAAATATTTAATGTTTTACAATATTTTGTTAGGAAATGTTGGGTGAATATAGAATTTTGAGTAGCCTGAATATTTTGAGTGTGAAATGGTGCTTTTTTAAAATATATGTTGTGTACACCTATTTGCCATCATTAAAGTGCATCATGTATAATACATCAGTGTTACTCTACTCTTGTGATCTGTTGACCACTAAAAACACAATCTAATTATTTGGAGTTTTGGACTTGTTTGTTTTAGAAGATTCAAAGATGCTTTTGTATTCAAGTGTTTTTGGAAGTGATATGTCATAACAAACGATTGTATTTGTTGGATTGAAGTTTTATTACTGGCTCAACAGCCATGGAGGGAAACTCCTCATTTGTGGAGTGCAGGAATCGCTCACATCATCTGCCAGTTCTGCTGTTCTTCACATTAAATCCATAGAAAGAATTCCAGCACTGATTCAGGTCTGGACTGGGCCAAGTCAAACAGGTTCTGACGGGCCGGACTGATGGAGCGCCATCAGTGCCAGTGGATCTGCTGAACATTTCCACATTTACTGGGCTTGTTTACACACACACACACACACACACACACACACACACACACACACACACACACACACACTCTTCTCATTAACCGCATTATTTTTAATGCACCCATAATGAGTGTCATTCTGACTAATTTAGCTGAGAAGAAATGTGGTAGTTATGCAGTAAAGCCATGTTATGTTCAAAACAGTCACATTTACTGTCTCTCAAAGGTGGAATCTGTTGACTTAACTTCCACTAATGCTCACAGTCATTGAACTGAATCTGGTTTAACCCAGTTAACCCATGCTATTTCTGTGAGAATAGTTACCTCTCACATTTCCACACCAAAGTTGTGGAAATGGGCTATTGAGTAAGATGTAATTTGTCGGGTCTTGACCTGGTGTCCTCAGGACACTTATGCAAATTAATTTGTCAGAGAATTCATTTGCATTATAGAATCATTTTGATTAGCCACGTGAAGTTATGCATCATTTAATGTAGAAATAAAGGTCCTTAAAATGCATTTATTCACTTTTAAGTCTTTATGAAATTGGTCCTTTGCTATGCTGAGGGTCCATTACCATATGAGTCTCTGGTAGTTACCCTTGTGTGATCACCCGGGGTCCATCCCCTCCCCAGGCAACTCCCCTCCACCCATATCTGCCCCCTATTGAGGGCCATTCAGGCCTCCCGTGGGTGGATCTAACAGATATGCATCTCAGACCTCCAAAGTCATGTTAACAAGCAGCTCTACAAGAGAGCAGGCTGTTAAACACTCGGGGCTCGAGGGCTTTTTCAGGGCGAGCTTTTTCAGACAGGAACTGCTTTCGGTTCCCCGAGGTCCCTGCGATTCACTCAGAACCACTCAATCGTAAAATAGCTGTTTATTTTCGATGAAACATTACTGCAGTTTCTCTTCAATTCAGTTGTTGATTAGATCTGGAGTCTCAGGAAGTGATGCTGATGGCATCTAAGACAGAAATTAGCATACTTAAGGAGACTATTTGGCAGAAGGGGTGTTGCCTCTTTGAGCTCCTTCCCTGTGTCAGCAACTTCCTTTGAAGAAAATATCATATCCTAGTGGATTTTGCAGCACCACAACACATGTGTAACATGGCAGGGAATGTATCCCATCTGATATAATTACATAACCAAGTTAATTTTTGAATAATCTTTTACAGGAACTTCAATGGTTCTTCTGAATAGAGCTTGGGGTATTTGAACACCTAAAATTAAGTACTTTGGTGAAGAAGTCACAGTTTTAAACAATTTGGGCCTCTGTTGGATTGGGTTTGTCTGGAAGTCTTCATGATTTCCACTGAGTTCAACAGGCCTCAACAAAAAGCTGTGTTGGGTCATTTGCGGCATTACTAAGCACATTTTCTCTGTATGCAACTACAATGCAAAAAAAGTCCAGTCTTTCTCATTGGTGTGAAATATGATCTGACATTTCTTGCCACTTTTTGTGAGCTTCACCCTTTCATCGTTGATGCACATATTCTGGATGCATATTCCCGTTCCAGTCTAAATTGCTGTGCATGTGAAACTAACACCTGTCACTGGGTTCATTCCATCCATCTCACCTGTTTTCATTCCAAAAACAGCAGCTCCAGAGATCAAAGCATCAGATGATGCGTCACTCAGCAGGACGTGATGTGGTATGGCAGGTTCTAAAACACTGTCCTCAACAAACAGCACAGGGGCTTGAAGAAAGACATGGTTTTCAAGCATTACCATATGGCTTTGTTATGCTTGGTGTCCTGAATGGACTTCAAAGGAGTGACAGGGAAGAACGCAAAAGATCTTGTCTTGAGAAGTTTCAGTCCTCTGTCTGTTTGAGCTGAGCGAGTTCTGAACAGAGTCAAGTAAACTATGTTGTTGGGAAAAATCATATATGGCATGCATTAGTGCTCAACTTAACCAGAAGAGCGTCCCAATAGAAGGAAATGGAAAATACCAGAAAGCTTCCACGGTGATGATGAGTCAGGAAAATGCATTAAAATAAATTGACTGTAAAAGAGTTAGGATGGTTGAAGTTTGGAGGGAATGTCCGACCACATCACGGCAAAACTCGGCACAATAGCAGTAACAATAAAACTGCCATTGTTTTATGAGCAGAATCTATTTAACAGGCCTCCACCCTGGGCTGGAAGTCACCGTAACTGCCATGAAATGTTTTAGGATGCTGCATTATTCCTTTTGCGTTATTGTTCTCATCCCAATACAATGTATCTTACGAGGTGTTTTATCATGTGGTTTCGTGATCCATGACACACTGTTCCCTCTTAACCACTCCAGGAGGCCTTTCTGATGAACCTCGAGAATTCGGGAAGTTTCCATGGTGCCGTGAGGCAGCTGGACATGGAGCCGAAGGTCAACAAGCTCACGTTCGGCTTCCAGCGGAGCTCCACCTCAGATGACGACTCGGGCTGTGCCTTGGAGGAATATGCATGGGTGCCACCAGGACTTCGACCAGAGCAGGTAAACCAATCTCTATGGGCGTATGCAAGTCTAGAACTTATTGGAATATTGCCTCCACAACGTAAAGCATTTAACAGAACTTACATTAATGCTTATGTCAGAGCAGTACACATGTAAGGTAGGAAATGTTTAGAAGGCAGCATAAAGCCAAAATGGCAACATTGTTTTGAAAGGGGAAAACCGCAATAACAACCATGTTACAAAATGCAAAGCAGTCGCATGTCTTCAGTGTCAGGGAAAGAATCTGCTCTTAATGGCTAAATAGTATCATGCAGTTCAAGATGTGATTTCTTAACAATGTGCAAGTTGTTATACAATAAATACAACAGATGTGATCTTTATTAAAATTCCAAACTGTTGGTCAATCATTCTGTCTGCAGAGCTAGTCATAGTCACTAAGATTTTAGAGGAACTAACTGCATTTTTGCAGGCACAGCTAAAGACTGTGAAGGAAGCACCCCACAGGCATTTTGGGAACAGGAAATGCTGCTTTTTATTTACAAACTACTTCATGGAAAATCTGCAAGTCATTATCTCAAGCTGCCAGACAAAAGGGCTTGAAATGATGATGAAAAGCAGTTTGCTAACAGCCAAGCTCGCAGCCACAACTTTTTTTTCCTGGCATTGTCCGTAAAGGCGGTCCTCTCGTGCCTGGAGGCGCGCTGATGTGGCACTGATTCCAGTCGGTGTCCCACACTTCCCCCGGCTGTCCTTAAGAGCACCCTTGAATAAAATCTGAAGTGATGGGTGAGGAAAAAGGTCTAAAGCAATTTGGAGACCCCTAAAATCCCAGTGCAGCTTTTGTGTTAAATGCAAGAGCCAACTGTAATGCCTTTATAGCAGCCATTCTGTGAATTGCCCTGCAGATTATAGGTGATCATTGTGGGGAAGAACACAAACACTCAGGAATAGTGTTGTTCAAGTGCCTAAGGCTCAGACCCAGAGGTAATATCAGCTTGAAATGAGGGGTGATTTATGGTGCTGCTGATCATCAGGTCTAAATGCCATTCCAGTAGACTGACTCAACAGCAGCAGGACTCTCTTCATGCAGGAAAAGACAAGCACAGTCCAGCTATTTATCTGGGGGCTGTTACGACCAGCACTCATAAAGAGTTCCCACTCACAAGGCATAGGTCACAGTGTCATAGAAGCACAATAGAGTACAGTAAAAACCTTTCCTCAGCCCAAAACGGGTGGCTCAAGTTTCAGAAAAGGTAATTTAATGGAAATGGCAATGTTGATAGATACACAGGAATGACTCAACCTGGTACACATGGCATTAACATGTGTCTCCGGAAATCTGATCACAGGTGCTCAGCTGAGAAAGATTGATTTCATTGAGGGCAGGGTCTCTGATCTCGTGACCACTAACAAAAATAACAAAAACACATTTCTGATCGGATCACTTAAGACATTGGGCTATTCTAGTGTAACTGCTTTTTTGACTTTGTGCATACTCTACATGGAGTGAATGAACTAATCTGTCTCCATCTCATATCCAGGTCCAGCTCTACTTCTCTTGCCTACCTGAGGACAAAGTCCCTTATGTGAACAGCCCCGGGGAGAAATACCGCATCAAGCAGCTCCTGTACCAGCTACCTCCTCATGACAATGAGGTGAGTTTACAAAAACAAAGGAAATAGGACCTGCATCAGCAGCCATGAAAGCCACTATTGTTTCCCCAGCATCGCTGCAGTCCAAAATGCCCACGCATCACATTTCAAAACCGCTTCAAATAGCTTTTTTAACTGCAACGTGGTGTGGGTGTTTTTAGCTTCACGGGTTTAGAGCTTCACCACATTCCCTGCCATCACAGAAAGAAGCTTTGTCACTTCATATCTATGTGGGTGCTTGTAAAATGAGACTTTTGAGCTGAAGATTAAATGATGCTGCTTGGGGAGGCTCGATCTGACTCGATCTGAGACATTGCTCTGGGTCACATAACAAACTCTTTTAAGCATCACAACTTGTTCAAAAAACATGCATATTTTTTTTTTTTTAGTGTGTGACTCTTAATTTTGCTCTTTAAATCAAGAGATGTTCCATTTTCCTGTGTTAAGGTATCCCAAAACTAAAGTACTCAGCAAATTGACTAAGATATGGTTTAAGCAAAATTTCCTAGCCATCTATAGGGGAGCCTACACACAAGAGTTTGCACTGTATCAGATAAGGCTTGGATTTTAATGGGGATGAGCATAGAAGGTTTGTCAAACTGATGCATCATCATGCAAAGTTGAGAAAATTGTATCTTTTGCACCAGTGCACTCTGATGTAGACTTTTGTTGGATACAGATTAGGGCTGCATGATTAATCGAAAAAAATCACGATCTCGATTCAAACATAAATGCGATCTCATTTCTTGATGGCGATTCACTTCCGTGTATTTCCCTGCATTCAGATCATGCTGCATTCACGCGTTATATTGGTCACACTGACCCCTTTATTTAAAGTATTTACGGTTCGGCTTGGACACGGTGTCCGTCAAAGACAGACTAGGCGCCTATCTTTAGCGAAGCTGGGACGCTTCTTAAATGCGCCGCGTCGTGGCTGGTGTAAACTCAAGCATTGCCTAGAGTGGGCGCGATCAGCTCCGGTAGCCGTGTTGCAGCCGTAACACGCCGCAGACGTGTGCAGTGTAAATAAGGGGTCACACAATAACAAAAAAAAAACATTAATTCACCAATCAATTATACGGCCGTTTCACTCCTGAAGCGTCAGTGGCGCATAAGCAGCGCATATTTTTTTCGGCTTGCATGTTAATCAATGAGTGCTTTCACACCGGAAGCAGGAGCAGCACGTGAGCAGCAGTAAAGCGGGTTTTTTTGGCACCCAGTCTATTTTTGCTGCACTGCTCACGCTCATTTAAAGTGAAAGCGCACTTTTGATGGACAAAATAAATAAATATTCACACAAAAAGTGCCCAAAATGCACAGAATAAGCATGTCTAGTCAGTTTTAACAAGAACTGGAGTAAGCAAAAAAAAGAAAATGAAGACTCAAAAATATTTATAGAAGATTTAGGCTACCCATATAAACTTGTTTTTAATTATTCAGTTTGGGTGAAGTAAACTAGCCAGAAAATATTATATATAGCCTACACTTTCTTTTAGTTCACACAGACAGCTACATAGGCTAACACAACCGAAAAACGCAGCTTAAACAATTTAGACAATTTTGTGATACTGCACACTGAATATCCTGTGTTTTGTTGTTGTTGTTGTTGTTTTACTTGAGTGCAATACATGTTGGTTGAAAAAATGAGAATAGTGTAAGTGAATCGTGATCTCAATTCCCATGGAGAAAAATCGTGTTTCACATTTTAGCAAGAATCGTGCAGCCCTAATACAGATGTCCTTTTGTAAACAAAATTCGCTGTATTCCTGGTTGTCTTTCCCCTCAAAACACATTATATGCATTTGTATTTGTCAAACTCTCCTTCAATGCTTTCTCTAGCATGTAAGCTCATTAATAGGAACACTTCCTTTGCTCAAAAGACCCTGCATGTGGTCCACAAGGGCTTCTTTCTTAATAGTTTGACAGCAAACACGTTTTAAATGTCCCCCTCAGGTGCGATACTGCCAGTCTCTCAGTGAAGAAGAGAAGAAGGAGCTTCACATGTTTAGCGTGCAGAGAAAGAAAGAGGCCCTCGGGCGAGGAACTCTAAGACTGCTGCCAAGGACGATACTTCATGCCATGTGTGAACACGTAGGTGTTTAAACTAAGCGTATTGCGATGCAAGAAGTGACTGTTTGAAGCTGATTGTTTTATTTTAACATCTTGCCTCTTCAGTGTGGAGAGAACGTCAGTGGAGGGGAGATGGTGGTGTTCGCTTCACGAGCGGGACCTAGTCAGTGTTGGCACCCATCGTGCTTCACATGTTCCACCTGCAATGAGCTCCTGGTTGATCTCATTTACTTCTACCAGGATGGGAAGGTCCACTGTGGACGGCATCATGCTGAATTGCTAAAGCCACGCTGTTCCTCCTGTGATGAGGTGAGTTTAGTTTTTCAAAAAACACTCATTGTATTGTGCATGAAACAAGGCATGTTATATCATGGATGCTCTTATTCATTTATTGGTGTCCTCACAGATTATTTTTGCGGACGAGTGCACAGAGGCAGAGGGTCGTCACTGGCATATGAAGCACTTTTCCTGCTTTGAATGCGAGACCATCCTGGGTGGTCAACGGTACATCATGAAGGATGGTCGGCCCTTCTGCTGCGGTTGCTTTGAGTCTCTGCATGCGGAATACTGTGAGGCCTGCGCCGAACACATCGGTAAGCCAAATGTGTCTCTCTGATGTCTCAACGTCATTTACCACAAACCACGTTTCGCCTGCAAGAAGCTGACCTTTAACTCCTGTTTATTTTCCTCTAGGGGTGGACCATGCCCAAATGACGTATGATGGCCTTCACTGGCACGCCACAGATGCTTGTTTTAGCTGTTCTCAGTGCAAGAGCTCCTTACTTGGTTGTCCCTTTTTACCCAGACAAGGCAGGATTTACTGTTCCAAGATCTGCAGTCTAGGGGAGGACGTCCACGCCTCGGATTCTTCCGATTCTGCCTTTCAGTCCGCAAGATCTCGGGAATCACGGCGCAGTGTGAAGATGGGACAAAGCAGCCGCTCCGCAGACCAATGTCGACAGTCTCTTCTCTTCTCACCTGCAGGCAATTACAAGTTCCCCGGACTCTCAGGGAACGCTGACGACACCTTGTCCAACAAGCTGTCACAGCTAAGCTTTGCAGACAGCCACTTCTGGAGGAACAGGGAGGAGCAGGAAGATCCCGAGGATCACGAGGAATGGGCCGAGCATGAGGACTACATGACCCAGCTCCTTCTCAAGTTTGGTGAACATGGAATGTTCCAGCAGCCAGAGGACACTAGGCCAAACAACCACTGGATGACTGACTCTGATGCCAAAAACAAGACTGAGCCCAGGATGCCAGGCAGTGGTGGGAATAGCAGTCTGGCCAGTAAAAAGTACAAGGCAGACATGTACTGGGCACAGTCCCAGGATGGACTAGGTGACTCTGCGTATGGTAGTCACCCTGGACCTGCAAGCAGCAGAAAGCTCCAGGAGCTTGATTTGGAGCATGGAGCCAGCTTTAAGCTTGAAGACAAACAGTGGTATAATAACTCATTGGAATGCATCACAGATGAACTTGAACAAGCAGAGCAGAACATCAGAGACTCAATGGACTCCTTGGCGCTCTCCAACATCACAGGTGAGACCAAAGGATTGATGTGCAAGTAATATTTTTGTGCAATTGGGGGAAATCTGATGAATGGATGATTATATAGTAAAACGTGTTTAATGTAGGCAAACAGTGATGTGTGTACATTTTGTGGCAAACTGGAATCTGTATAGCCTTTTGTAGAATTTTAGCGTTTTTGGTAGTCTGGTACATTGACATTCTAATTCCAATTTATTTATAAAGCACATTATAATACAAAAATGGTGACCATAGTGATACACAAACAGTAAAATATTAAAATGTAACAAACAAAAATAACTAAATAAAGAATATGCTAAATCCCCGCAAACCCTGTAATTTAAAATTCTACTTCTTGAGTATTGAATGTAATTTTTTGCACTGTTGTATAATTTGAACTTCTGTAATCCTTTCAGGTGCTTCAGTTGATGCGGATATAAAAGAGAAACAGTTGCTCTACTCGTTACAACAGTTCTCTGAGCTTGAACACTGTGAGAACACCAGCAACATGGGGACGCTGAATTCATCAGTACTGCACAGGAGCACAAACTCCCTGAAGAGCCTGACCTCCGAGCTCGAGCGTGTGGAGGTTATTGAAGAGGAGGACCAGGAGCAGGTGGTCCCGCTCCCAGAGGAGAGGCCCAAACCACCTCACTTATCTGTCTTAAGAAGGTCCAAGTCCCAGTCCAAACCTCAGCAGGTAAAGTTCTCAGATGATGTTATAGATAACGGGCGATATGATGGCCTGGAGGTGCGGCAGCCGCCCATGAGTGAACGTACTCGAAGACGAGCGTACCACTTTGACGAGCAAGATCAGCAGCGCCACCGGCATCACCACAGGCAAAGGAGGAGTCGCAAGTCTCGTTCGGACAATGCACTTCACTTGTTGCCCAAAGAAAAGGCCCGTGTGTGCTTTAAGGAGGACCGTCGCCAGCACGAGCCGGGTCCGAACGCTCACTACAGACAGCCTCCCTTTGCCCACGCTGACTCTGAATACGGTTTGCACAACCAGGGGGCAGAGAGATTTTTACGTCTTTGTGGGGACGAAGATGACTGGTGCTCTACCTGCTCCTCCTCATCATCTGAATCAGAGGAGGAAGGCTTTTTCCTGGGCCAGCCTATTCCACAACCAAGACAACCTCAGTACCAATATTACGCGGATGAACTTCCCATTGGCACAAGGACAAAGTCCAAACAGAAGAGAGGACGAAAGGACAAAAACTGTATAATTTCATAAAATTGGCAAGGAAGTTTGAAACAGTTGATCTGCATCTTAATAAGTCTTTTATCAAATGCCGTTATGGAACTTGCTTTTAGCTGTTATTTGAATTGGAATACATCTTGTTCAGGTTTCTCTGTCCAGGACATATTGCAGTGGTCTTGCCATACGGTGATGTTGTTGGTCAACGCAGTATTAAAACCATGCTTACTTGCTGCAATAATGCAAATTAGGTGATAAGTGATTATAGTCTTTGAAAGAACCAGAAGAATATAATATTTATGAAGCCGCTTTTTAGAGACTAATGGAGAGAATAATTTAACTTTGCAAAAATGAATGTGTATATTGTAAAATGTTGAGTTAAAGCTAATATTTTTATATCCCTGAGTTTCAAAAAAAAAAAAATTTAAAAGTATGTTACTGAAAAAATACTAAAGAACAAAGGTTTGCAGCAACTCCACTTTTGTAAATCAGGGTTTTAAAAATAAATATGTAATGCCACGGTCAGCAATTCTGCTCAATTTGTACTAAAACATTGTACATTACGTATTATCCAAAGCCTATTTGAGTGTCATTTTATTAATGGGTCATACAGATAGATCCCTGTAATCTGTATAAATGCAAACTGGAACGCAAGGCTAATAATAAAAAAAATGAGATATATATAAATATATATATGCATGCACTTTTGCGTTTACTATGACTTCCACATTAATCCTTTCTGTAGTCGAGTCTGTAAATCTGGAAAACACAGGACGTGTTCTTTATTTCGTCTGCATTATTGTCTTATTTTGGATCTATCAACACATGGAGATTGACATTTTTGACCATTGCATCACATCTGTTTTTTATTGGTTTGTATCATGAGTGCCACTTTTTAAAGCTTTTAAATATCTAACAGATATGTTAGCTACACTCTAAACCTATATCTACTATGAGAAAGGTAAGTTAAATAACACCTTTAAAAACAAACACCAAGGAAATAACAACACTTTAATGGCAAACATGTTGCTTTCTTAAACATTCTTTTCAAAACTGTATCAAGTAACAGCAAAACTGCAACATTTTTAATGGAACTGCCAAAAAAGTACGAGTGGTATTTGGGAATCAGCATGTCGAAAGTTTAATACAATAAAAACACGTGAACTGTTAATTAAAAGCTTAACAAATGGGCTTAAGACATGAAGCTGTGCTGAATAACATTTCAACTAGGTTAGTAAAAACCAGACAAACACTGCTAGTATGTAGTGTGTTTATCTATCAGTTGAGGGAGCAGTTCTTTATCAGGTTCTGGATTGTGGTTAGGTTAGCCTGGTTTACTTTGGTTTGAGCAATGCATTCACCTCAGAGATGAACTGGCTGAGGTTTTCCAAGCATTTGTCCCTGATGTCGACCAGGTTCTGTGTCAACGCCGTCAGGAGCTTCTGTTCCAGAGTTGGGTCTTTGGATATAAGCATCTTCACCACCATTCCCAAAGTCTCGCAGTCCTGTTTGTACAACTGGAAAAAGACGAACAGCTGTTGGACTCATCTGAGCTCTTAACACAAAGTGAGGTACTTTAAAAAAGATAAACCAGATTATTGCTTGTCTGGAGGCATTTCTACGATAGACCTGCACAGAATCGGCATATTTTCTAAGATGATTGTGGTTGAAAATCAATGGGATTCTTTGGAATAGATTTGTAAATAGGGTAATATTTGTTGTAGCTGAATTAAAATTGTTCTGTGCAAGTCTAATGCGAATTTAGCTGATCTATGAAAATGATGAACAGGACAAACAGTTTGTTGGCACGTGATGACGTGTCTCTGGTTTCTCTAACATGAGCATTGCTTTTACAGAGCTTGACAAAGCAGTCTCTCTGTACTAAACGACACTTTGACCTCCAGCGAGTAAGTCATTTGGCTGTAAAGTTAACAGCCGTGCGTTTGGAGGCCAGAGACTATGGGAAAATGTCCAGCAACAGGTGTGTGACGGTGTGTTTGCATGGAGACCTGAAGGCAGGAGAAGTGTTGAAGCTAGTTACAACTGCAAAGTTATTTCACACCAGACTTTAAAGGCCAACAAATTCTCCCTGAGTTTAAAGACGTGCAAAAATGGTGCTTAGAAGGTTTATTATGCCCTGCAAATGTCACGAGTGTGACGTCCAAGACCAGCGGACGAGGTGCGACTGGCTTTTATTGATCTGTGCTGTAGGAAAGGTCTGGAGTTCATGCACATCAATGCACATTAACACATCCCTTCAGGTTTTAAAGCAACGTTTCGGTTTAGCTCTATCAACAGCATAACTTCGACTCATCTCTACATTTAAATATGTGAATATTGTTCAAATCACTTGCTTGTCTGTGTAAAGTTAGATACCATACTTCATCTTCAACTAAGCTGGTAAACTTACCCACATATTCTATTAAACACTGTTATACGAGTAAACTATAACTTTTTTATGCTTTGGTGAACTGGTGGCCACTTTAGATGATTTTTGTACACATTCTCATTTTTGTACACATTTTATGATCTGCTCACGCCCAATTAGCAGTTTAGCTACATTAGCTAGCGGTTTAGGGGTGGAGCTTTATGCTTTTTTCCACAAAAAAAATCATACATTTTTGCATATTTGCATAATTTAATTTCATATGAAATCACCACCTTGAAAAATAGTTACATTTTCTCAGGGGATTGGGTTGGAAATACAACACCAGATGTAAAGTACACTACAAAAAACATATTTTTCTTAGTATTTTTGTCTTTTTTCCCCCAGCACAAATATCTAAACATTCATTAAGATACATTTACTGGAGAAGCAACATGACAGAAGATTTTAAGTCTTGTTTGTGTGTAAAACAAGAACAGATATCCGCCAATGGAGTCAGAAAAATAAACTTGTTTTCCCTTTAAATTAAGTTATGTCTGCTCATATTTTAAGGTTAACTTGCTACTTTTTGGTGATTTTTTTGGTCATTTGCTTCTTCTCCAGTAAATGTTTTCCAGCACAAATATCTAAACATTCTTAAATCAAGATACAAGACAAAAAAATCTTCTTTTTTTTTTTGCAGTGTAGTCCAACCACTAAAAGAGGAATTAAGACACTTCACAGCAAAAAATATCAAATAAAAGAGAGAGAACGAGTGCTAATTCTGTTCTGACACGAATGCTGTTGATGGAGCTGAACTTAAATTGAATGTGAAATCATCTTTCACCAGAGAAAAGCATCAAATTACAAGGTCTGATGGGTTAATCCTCCATTTTTTCTTTGACCAACATCATAAAGCATCCGCAGATTTGAGCCACATCTCATAAACTGCTTTATAATCAAGAGCTTTGGGGTCTAGAGATGGACGAGCCACACGCTCTTCATCTGAGCTCGAGCCAGACAACGGGATTCCCTCAGAGAAGGAATATCAACCGCAGAAATGTGCCTTTATTTGGAAGCATAAGAGGAAGGGCTGGACAGGGGGACTGGTTATTTGTGCTATTTTTTTGGTTATTTGTGCTATTTTGTTGTGCTATTTTGTCTATTTGAACGCAAAACTATGGATGTAAAAGAACCAGAGAAAAGGAAGCGAGGAGGATAAACATAAACATGCTCTGGTACACAAACTCTCCTAAGATAGAGGTTTGGGTTCAAAGGTTAAGTCTAATCAGGACCGGAAATGGCCATTTATTCAACGTTTGAGTCTGAGCGAGAGGAAAAGCAGCAGCTCAGATTACTGGAGTGTGTTCAGCAGGGACGAGGTCTGCTGGCTCTTATCGGCCCAGTTTAAAACAGCGCAGAGATTGGAGTTCTGGACTCACTCAAAGAAGAAAGCGGCCTGAGAAAGAGAAGACATGTCAGGAAAACACAAGATATTCAGGGTTTGAGACCGATTATCTTAAACTATCCACCTTATTCTTAACGTAAAAGTGAATGTGGTTATTTTTAACTTGAACGTTCAAGGCTTGACCAGTGCATTATGCTGCTTGATGTATTTATCATATTTTAATGCACTATCATAATCATAAGCACTGGTTTGTAGCACAAAGCACTTTATTTTAAATAATAATGTAGTGGTTATTGATTCCTAATTTCGATTCCAATAAGGTAAAAAAAAAAACGTATATATAATTCACATTTAGTCTTATTTGTAAAATATTTAATTGTAGCTTAATATCATGAACAAAAATCAACCATAAAATAAAACACCATAGAAGAACAACTAGCCGAACTAATATAAACTTAAAGCATTATTAAAGACAAGTAAACACTCAGTTATTTAAAAAACAAAAAAAACAATTAGCAATTGCTGAAATAAATACTACTGAACACAGATACGATTGAAGTAAACTGTGTTTTAAGATGTTCAGGTACAGACACTGTAATCAAATGTAAAATAACACTGCAGATTAAAAATAAAATATACATTACAAATAGTTACAAAAGTTATTCAGTGAGGAGCGAGTGTGTTTTGTAGTTTGATGAGTGTTATTATAGAGACGGCAGGAATATCAGTGCTGTCACTTTAAGAGCTGCCCAGGATCGTTGCATGTCAGCACAGAAAACTTTAAATGGTTTAAAATCACTTTTTTGTGCGCATGTTTTGTATGTGTGTGCGCTTGAAGGGTTTAAACTCATATTGAAATCCTCACAAAGAAATCGATCAGAGGAATCAAAATTGTAATTTTATAACAAGTATCGGATTCCAGAATTAGAATCGAAATTCGATTCCCAACCCCACTAACAGTCTACTACTCTAATGACGTAGTTGCAAACTTGCTTATAGTTAGTAGAATGTCTAAAGTGGAGTATTGAAATAAACAGTGTGTTTTACACACACACACTGTCTCTATGAAGCCCCTCCTCCTGAAAAGCACACTGTGCTCTGATTGGTCGGCTGGATCAGTGTGTTGTGATTGGTCGAGCGCTTCGAGTGTGATTGGGAGATGCCCCGCCCCTTACCATAGGCGCCAGTTTAACACACTACTAACTAACCCACCCAGGCCCCGCCCCTTTATTCTGCGTATGAATTATTATAATGAGGAATATTGTGACGTGTTCCCGGAAGAAACTCAGGACACAACGGAGGCGTTTCAGGAGTTCAGAAACACTGACTCTGATATAGAGAAGAACTGCAGCTTTGCATGATCACACAGCAACACACACACTGAAGAGAGATGAACATGGGAAAAGAATAATAGGTCCTCTTTAACTTAGTTATTTAGTTTAGCCAACATCTCTCACTAACCCAAGGGAACGTACAGTTACTTGTCTCAACTTGGTTAAACGCTGGAGATTCCCACACGCGTCCCAGAAGCGCGTAATGAGCAGTTTCCACCCGCCTGCCAGTGACGGCTTCCTCGATTACAGGACGCTTGTTCTGCGAGCCTGTGGCGATGTCTGAAGAGTTATTACACTTCCCAGATCCCAGCGCTGATCCAGCGGGTTACGGGGTTCTGGCACAGAGAGAGAGTGTGTGTGTGTGTGTGTGTGTGAGAGAGAGTGTGTGTGTGTGTGTGTGTGTGTGTGTGTGAGAGAGAGAGAGAGTGTGAGAGAGAGAGAGAGAGTGTGTGTGTGTGTGTGTGTGAGTGAGAGAGAGAGAGAGAGTGTGTGTGTGTGTGTGTGTGTGTGTGAGAGAGAGAGAGAGTGTGAGAGAGAGAGAGAGAGTGTGTGTGTGTGTGTGTGTGTGTGTGTGTGTGTGTGTGTGTGTGTGTGTGTGTGTGTGTGTGTGTGTGTGTGAGAGAGAGAGAGAGTGTGTGTGTGTGTGTGTGTGTGTGTGTGTGAGAGAGAGAGAGAGTGTGTGTGTGTGTGTGTGTGTGTGTGTGTGTGAGAGAGAGAGAGAGAGAGTGTGTGTGTGTGTGTGTGTGTGTGTGTGTGTGTGTGTGTGTGTGTGTGACCCTGATGTCTCGGTGTCTCCTGTACTAGTGTTCATCATGTCTCCACTGCTCTCTCTCCTGAATGTGTGACACTGATTGTATTTTCACCCGAACGACGTCATTCTCTTCAGAATAGCTGATTCCCAGTGATAATAAACAATCAACTCAAATTACACTCATTTCTCGCAGCATTACAGGATCTTGTAAACCACAAAGTAAAGCCACAAGTAATTATAATAAAACAATGACAGAAAAGAAAAGCTTGTGTTCGCGACGGACAGAGGAAGTGCTCCACCCCAGAGGATCTGTCTTTATAGTGCTGATATTACCAGTGAATGCTGGGAAGGTTTGTTGAAGGTTTGACCCCGTGTGCGTTTGTTTGGTATGGAAGAGTTTGCGTTGTTTCAACCCCGATCAGAGCGAGAGACGTGATGTGTGTGATAACAGGACCACACAAACAGGAGACCCACTGCACAACACACTGGGAACGCAATGGTCTGTAACACATTACAAATAAATCACACAACTGTGGCAGCCAGTGAAGCGCACACACACACTCTGGAGCGGGCGGGTCTGAGGCACATCAGGGAGCAGGAGCGCTCGTTCACTGAGGGGAGAATGGGTGGATGTGCTTCGCTGAGTGATGGAGTGATGGAGGAAGTCTGAGCAAAATCATTCCCAGCTCAATCTAATGTTTCACAGGCAAAACAAACATTATTTAGACACCAGATGTCATTTTGTGTGAGGACACTATAGATCATTATGTTAGTGAGGAGAGCAGAATAAAGTAATCTGTGACATATTATACACAACAATTCATGTGTACAAATTTGTGACTAAATATTCTCAGACACTTTGAGCTGATCATGTTTTCTTCAGTGTTTTTCTGTAATTAATGCTCTTTTTACACACAGACTGAACAACATGAAGCATTGGTCACTGGTTGAGCTAAACTGGTATTATCTAATAGTGTAGTTAAATTTACCAGCTGACAGATATTCATCATAATTCATGTGTGAGTCTAACAGAAGGACGGACAAAACCTGTGAAATATAAACTGAGTTCTGCTCATATTTATCACCGTTTTCTAAACTATAGCAAATGAGCTGATAATGTGAGGAATGTTGAGGAGTCTGGACAGATTTAGGTTAGCTGTAGTTCAGTGTTCTGTCTTGGAAGCGCGTCAGGGCAGTGAGGGAGTGGTGTGAAGCGCACCTGCTCGATGCCCCGGGCTCTGCTGGTGATGGCCTGAGCACACTGCTCTCCCGCTGCCGGCTCCTCCGGGTCTCCGCCCAGGCCCGGGATCACATCCAGCTCGGAGAAAAATATCTGCAGCAGAGGAGATCATTCCGTTGAACATGATCAACTCTGATAAACTGCTGTTTGGTGGATGTTTAATGCTGTTAAAGGGATAGATCACCCCAAAATGAAAACTCTGTCAGTATTTACTCTCCCTCATGTTGTTCAACCCCGTAAGACTTTCGTTCATCTTCAGAACACAAATGAAGATATGTGTGATTGAATCTGAGCGCTGGATCACTCCTCCATCGGCTTCTGTGGGATTGAAACTTGTTCCCCGAAAATTTATTAATAGTTAAAATAGTCCGAGTGACGACAGTGGCTCAATCTTAAGTTTATCAAGCGACGAGAATATTTTTGTGCGCAAATATAAACAAAAATAACGACTTTATTCAAGTATAATTTCCTTCTCTCTTGGCCTCGAGATTGTTCACGTAGTGTAATTGCGTAGCGCGTCTGTGTTGAACGTCACACGCATCATCACACCGGCCGAGAGGGCCAATGGTGCCTACGTGTGACACACACACAGACGCACTATCCCACAGAAGCCGATGGAGGAGTGATCCAGCTCTCAGATTCAATCACACATATCTTCATTTGTGTTCCGAAGATGAACGAAAGTCTTACGGGGTTGAACAACATGAGGGTGAGTAATTACTGACAGAATTTTCATTTTGGGGTGATTTTTTTGATAGATTTGGTTGTGAGTGCAGAGACTCCGCCCACACTCTCTTCTGATTGGCTGTGATTTTTTGATAGATTTGGTTGTGAGTGCAGAGAGACTCCGCCCACACTCTCTTCTGATTGGCTGTGATTTTTTGATAGATTTGGTTGTGAGTGCAGAGAGACTCCGCCCACACTCTCTTCTGATTGGCTGTGATTTTTTGATAGATTTGGTTGTGAGTGCAGAGAGACTCCGCCCACACTCTCTTCTGATTGGCTGTGATTTTTTGATAGATTTGGTTGTGAGTGCAGAGAGACTCCGCCCACACTCTCTTCTGATTGGCTGTGATTTTTTGATAGATTTGGTTGTGAGTGCAGAGAGACTCCGCCCACACTCTCTTCTGATTTGCTGTGATTTTTTTATAGATTTGGTTGTGAGTGTAGAGAGACTCCGCCCACACTCTCTTCTGATTGGCTGTGATTTTTTGATAGATTTGGTTGTGAGTGCAGAGAGACTCCGCCCACACTCTCTTCTGATTGGCTGTGATTTTTTGATAGATTTGGTTGTGAGTGCAGAGAGACTCCGCCCACACTCTCTTCTGATTGGCTGTGATTTTTTGATAGATTTGGTTGTGAGTGTAGAGAGACTCCGCCCACACTCTCTTCTGATTGGCTGTGATTTTTTTGACTGAATTGGTTGCGTGCAGAGAGACTCCGCCCACACTCTCTTCTGATTGGCTGTGATTGTGGGTTAGGACACGTGGAAGTTGATTACATGCGATAACAGAATTGTTGTGTGTCAGTGTGTTTGAACAGAAGCGACCGATACCTTGCTGGCGGATGCAGGAGTGTGTGCAGAGTCTTCCGGGGATCCTCCAGAGAGGTTCTCTGCAGTGAAGAACATCAGGAGAAACACTTGCTTTAAACTCTTTAAATCTCAAACTGAGCAGAAAAGAAAAAAGAATCCATCATAAACAATATCAGAGCCAGCCTTGTATAAATGAATTGTCAAACATCATCATTTCAAGTTGCAACTGGATTTACGTTTTTGATTTACGTTTTAATTTGATTGAAGGAATGCAATTATAACCGTTTTTTATAGAGCAGCAGTGATTATTGTAGATCAAATAATTCGAAAATATCAAATATTAAAGTCATGAACTTATTTGTCCACACACACAAAAAATTTCAATGTGCCTAATTAGAAGCGGCTAATTCAACATCAAAGTACCGCTGAATATTTATTCGATAATTCAGTTTTATTAATTTTCAGTTTAATTATTTTAAGTATTGTAAGTATTATTTTACTTGGAAAGTTACACATTCCTAATAGTAAAGATTCAAATCTATATACATTTAAAGCATATTTGAAACATTATCTGTTCGAAACTATATAAAGAGTTCAATTAGGTAATACTATTTTATTATTTATTTAAAAACTTACATTGTTTGTTTTTTTACACTGTAAGAATAAGTTATTAATTATTTATCTTTTATTTGTAAGCCTAAATGCTCAGGTAATGAATGTAGCTCTACTCTAAAATGTAATTACATAATTTAAATCTATATAATAATTAAATCTATTTAATTTATTTTGTTTTATATTTATTTATTTATGGAATAAAAAAAATATGTTTATGCATGTGTATATATTTTTTTTTTTTTCATATATAATCAGCAGTATTCATATTCAATAAAAAAAATTCTCCCCACTGTAATAAATAAATAAATATTTTTGTATTTACTTTAATTACATAACTTTTATTTGTAAGCCTAAATGCTCAGGTAACCTCTACTCTGTTTTATATGTGCAGTTATTTAATTGGTCTCTCTCTCTCTCTCTCTCTCCGCGTGTCTGTCGGCAGTGGTGTGTGTGTCTGTGGGCAGTGGTGTGTGTGTCTGTGGGCAGTGGTGTGTGTGTCTGTGGGCAGTGGTGTGTGTGTCTGTGGGGCAGTGGTGTGTGTGTCTGTGGGCAGTGGTGTGTGTGTCTGTGGGGCAGTGGTGTGTGTGTCTGTGGGCAGTGGTGTGTGTGTCTGTGGGCAGTGTGTGTCTGTGGGCAGTGGTGTGTGTGTCTGTGGGCAGTGGTGTGTGTGTCTGTGGGCAGTGGTGTGTGTGTCTGTGGGCAGTGGTGTGTGTCTGTGGGCAGTGGTGTGTGTGTCTGTGGGGAGTGGTGTGTGTGTCTGTGGGCAGTGGTGTGTGTGTCTGTGGGGAGTGGTGTGTGTGTCTGTGGGCAGTGGTGTGTGTGTCTGTGGGCAGTGGTGTGTGTGTCTGTGGGCAGTGGTGTGTGTCTGTGGGCAGTGGTGTGTGTCTGTGGGCAGTGGTGTGTGTGTCTGTGGGGCAGTGGTGTGTGTGTCTGTGGGCAGTGGTGTGTGTGTCTGTGGGGCAGTGGTGTGTGTGTCTGTGGGCAGTGGTGTGTGTGTCTGTGGGGAGTGGTGTGTGTGTCTGTGGGCAGTGGTGTGTGTGTCTGTGGGGAGTGGTGTGTGTGTCTGTGGGCAGTGGTGTGTGTGTCTGTGGGCAGTGGTGTGTGTGTCTGTGGGCAGTGGTGTGTGTCTGTGGGCAGTGGTGTGTGTCTGTGGGCAGTGGTGTGTGTGTCTGTGGGGCAGTGGTGTGTGTGTCTGTGTGCAGTGGTGTGTGTGTCTGTGGGGAGTGGTGTGTGTGTCTGTGGGCAGTGGTGTGTGTGTCTGTGGGGAGTGGTGTGTGTGTCTGTGGGCAG
Organism: Meda fulgida; assembly: GCA_030578275.1. NCBI lineage: Eukaryota > Metazoa > Chordata > Actinopteri > Cypriniformes > Leuciscidae > Meda > Meda fulgida. The sequence continues at coordinate 25,618,123 of CM060640.1, forward strand.
TGGTGTGTGTGTCTGTGGGCAGTGGTGTGTGTGTCTGTGGGCAGTGGTGTGTGTGTCTGTGGGCAGTGGTGTGTGTCTGTGGGCAGTGGTGTGTGTGTCTGTGGGGCAGTGGTGTGTGTGTCTGTGGGCAGTGGTGTGTGTGTCTGTGGGGCAGTGGTGTGTGTGTGTGTCTGTGGGCAGTGGTGTGTGTGTCTGTGGGCAGTGGTGTGTGTGTCTGTGGGCAGTGGTGTGTGTGTCTGTGGGTCTGTGGGCAGTGGTGTGTGTGTCTGTGGGCAGTGGTGTGTGTGTCTGTGGGCAGTGGTGTGTGTGTCTGTGGGCAGTGGTGTGTGTGTCTGTGGGCAGTGGTGTGTGTGTGGTGTGTGTGTCTGTGGGCAGTGGTGTGTGTGTCTGTGGGCAGTGGTGTGTGTGTCTGTGGGCAGTGGTGTGTGTGTGGTGTGTGTGTCTGTGGGCAGTGGTGTGTGTGTCTGTGGGCAGTGGTGTGTGTGTCTGTGGGTCTGTGGGCAGTGGTGTGTGTGTCTGTGGGCAGTGGTGTGTGTGGTGTGTGTGTCTGTGGGCAGTGGTGTGTGTGTCTGTGGGCAGTGGTGTGTGTGTCTGTGGGCAGTGGTGTGTGTGTCTGTGGGCAGTGGTGTGTGTGTCTGTGGGCAGTGGTGTGTGTCTGTGGGCAGTGGTGTGTGTGTCTGTGGGCAGTGGTGTGTGTGTCTGTGGGCAGTGGTGTGTGTGTCTGTGGGCAGTGGTGTGTGTGTCTGTGGGCAGTGGTGTGTGTGTCTGTGGGGCAGTGGTGTGTGTGTCTGTGGGCAGTGGTGTGTGTGTCTGTGGGGAGTGGTGTGTGTGTCTGTGGGCAGTGGTGTGTGTGTCTGTGGGGAGTGGTGTGTGTGTCTGTGGGCAGTGGTGTGTGTGTCTGTGGGCAGTGGTGTGTGTGTCTGTGGGCAGTGGTGTGTGTGTCTGTGGGCAGTGGTGTGTGTGTCTGTGGGGCAGTGGTGTGTGTGTCTGTGGGCAGTGGTGTGTGTGTCTGTGGGCAGTGGTGTGTGTGTCTGTGGGCAGTGGTGTGTGTGTCTGTGGGCAGTGGTGTGTGTGTCTGTGGGCAGTGGTGTGTGTGTCTGTGGGGAGTGGTGTGTGTGTCTGTGGGCAGTGGTGTGTGTGTCTGTGGGCAGTGGTGTGTGTGTCTGTGGGCAGTGGTGTGTGTGTCTGTGGGAGTGGTGTGTGTGTCTGTGGGCAGTGGTGTGTGTGTCTGTGGGCAGTGGTGTGTGTGTCTGTGGGCAGTGGTGTGTGTGTCTGTGGGCAGTGGTGTGTGTGTCTGTGGGCAGTGGTGTGTGTGTCTGTGGGGAGTGGTGTGTGTGTCTGTGGGCAGTGGTGTGTGTGTCTGTGGGCAGTGGTGTGTGTGTCTGTGGGCAGTGGTGTGTGTGTCTGTGGGCAGTGGTGTGTGTGTCTGTGGGCAGTGGTGTGTGTGTCTGTGGGCAGTGGTGTGTGTGTCTGTGGGCAGTGGTGTGTGTGTCTGTGGTGTGTGTGTCTGTGGGCAGTGGTGTGTGTGTCTGTGGGCAGTGGTGTGTGTGTCTGTGGGCAGTGTGTGTGTGTCTGTGGGGAGTGGTGTGTGTGTCTGTGGGCAGTGGTGTGTGTGTCTGTGGGGAGTGGTGTGTGTGTCTGTGGGCAGTGTGGGCAGTGGTGTGTGTGTCTGTGGGCAGTGGTGTGTGTGTCTGTGGGGAGTGGTGTGTGTGTCTGTGGGCAGTGGTGTGTGTGTCTGTGGGCAGTGGTGTGTGTGTCTGTGGGCAGTGGTGTGTGTGTCTGTGGGCAGTGGTGTGTGTGTCTGTGGGCAGGTGTGTGTGTCTGTGGGCAGTGGTGTGTGTGTCTGTGGGCAGTGGTGTGTGTGTCAGTGGTGTGTGTGTCTGTGGGCAGGTGTGTGTGTCTGTGGGCAGTGGTGTGTGTGTCTGTGGGCAGTGTCTGTGGGCAGTGGTGTGTGTGTCTGTGGGCAGTGGTGTGTGTGTCTGTGGGCAGTGGTGTGTGTGTCTGTGGGCAGTGGTGTGTGTGTCTGTGGGCAGTGGTGTGTGTGTCGGTGGGCAGTGGTGTGTGTGTCTGTGGGCAGTGGTGTATGTGTTTGTGGGCAATGGTGTGTCTGTGGGCAGTGGTGTGTGTGTCTGTGGGCAGTGGTGTGTGGGCAGTGGTGTGTGTGTCTGTGGGCAGTGGTGTGTCTGTGGGCAGTGGTGTGTGTGTCTGTG
>CM060640.1:25627832-25647832 GCA_030578275.1 Meda fulgida
TCATAACCACATCACTTCCTGTACGTCACAGAAACACACTGATCTGTCACTCATAATTCATCTGATGTTGACATGAAGAGTTCAGATACTCACTGATGCTGATCTGATTCTCCTCACTGTAAACTGCAGCTTGAGAACACAAATATGGTTTTATTACATTTTAATTCTGACAATTATATCTTGAAGATCAACCATCAGCATGAAATTCATAATTACATACTTTCACTGTCATATAATAATACATTAATAGATCTTCAGATTGCGTAAGCTTCATTATTTTTCTTTAAGTTTATTTTATCTGATGACGAGGGATGATAATAATACAGAGATTACACAATTATCTGTGGTATTAGACTATAGTTACTACGGTGAATTTAACACATTAAAAGGTGATTTTTGCCACTTTTGAATAACATATGTTTACATGAATTCACCGTACATGTGTGTGCTAACACTTTACAACAAGATAATTTGTTAAAATTAGTTCATACATGAACTAACAACGAAGAATACATGTTTATAACATTTAATATTCGTTAATAAAATGTTCATGTTAGTTCACATTAATATTAACATACAACTTTTGATCTTATACATCAGTAAATGTAGAAACTAACATTAAATCAACAAATGCTTTAGAAGTGTTTTTCACTCGTTCATGTTTGCTAATGTAATGTAAAGTGCTAATTATGGTATTAATATAATTAGATGATTGACACGCGTATACAGAATTAAATCCCGCTTTTACAGCGGCTGCATTACTACTTTACACAGTTTATAAATACTATATGAATATACCTCGTCAAAGTTTGATGTCAGTTGTAAAATCAGAAGTATAACTGTAACGTTACTCGTTTTGATATTGATTATTATGACGATGTTCTTCTTCATCAGAAAGTGATTAATGAGAATCGGGAGTCACTGTCGCCCCCTGCAGGACACACTTTATACTGTACAACACAGACATCATAAATACATGTTTTATGATAACTGAGATAACCGATCAGAACTGTATCTGATTCTGTTCTTTTCTCTGGCGTTAAAGGGCAAATACAGGTCCACAGAAACTCTTTCAGGTGTACAGCAGTTTGGATAGTTGATACATTTAGTTATGAAACATCATTAAAGAGATTTAAGTATTGACTAGCTCTCGGTCACTTTCGTTTGTAAAAGTAGCACTTAAATAAAAAAAGGTTGGCGATCTCTGTTCAACTGCTTCAATGTCTCTCACAGAATTCGCATGATTAGTTTTTACAGTTAAATCTTTTCATGTAAAAAGTGGTTGCACAGATAATAGTCTTCAAAGGCACATTTGGATAAACCTTGTTTTCTTTGCCTCTTCACTGAATGCTTAAAGAACATTTTATCTTCTCAGTTGACTAGTAATGATTGGCTAACACATGTTCGTGAACTGTTCTTGAGTTTATACCTTTAGGTCTCATTTCTGAAACAGACATTCTGAATCAAGTGTTTTGAAGGTGTTATGGCAATTCATTTTACTTCGTGTAAAGTATGTGCTTGCATAACAAGTTAGTGTAGTGGAAAATTACTGTGTACGGTTTCCAAATGTCATGTATGAGCTAAAGATGTCACATGCCGACATCCTGCCCAATTCTTAGAAACTGTGAGTCTGTGTTCCTTCTGGAGAGAATAAAGCACTTCAAGAGGGTTTGGTTTTCATCGCAGTCGCTCCACTGTAGAAAACTCACTTCTTCACTCTCAGAAAAAAAGGTACAAACACTGTCACTGGGACAGTACCCTGTGGTTCTGTGTTCCTTTGAGGGACTAATATGCACTCTTTAGGTACAAAGGTGTACCTTTTGAAAAGGGACCGCCCCAGTGACAGTTTTTGTACCTTTTTTTCTGAGAGTAGATCATTCCAGCAACACAGGATCCTGCGATGCTTCATCATTGGATACTCAAAGTGGCCACTGAAAATGAAATTAATCACAACAGTGGATCGGTATCTAAGAGAAGATCATCTCTCCTGATTCAGACACACACACTTCAACTGGAGAAAGCAATAGGACTCATTCACTGGTGAACACAAGTAATGCAGTGACACATGTCTTCAAATCTGTTCCCGTCAAGAAACAAACTCCTCTAGATCTAGATGGCCTGACAGTGAGAACATTCAGCAAGTTTTCTTTGTGTGTGTGTGTGTGTGTGTGTGTGTGTGTGTGTGTGTGTGTGTGTGTGTGTGTGTGTGTGTGTGTGTGTGTGTGTGTGTGTGTGTGTGTGTGTGTGTGTGTGTGTGTGTGTGTGTGTGACGACGCCGACGGTGAGTTACAGGACTGTCTCTCTGCCTGCCATATACAAAGGCCAGAGTAAAACATTTTGATTTTAATATTCCGTTTTTTGCCCCTTTTTGCACTTTGTAGATCAGCGGTCACCCAAGAAGAAGAAAGGGAACATACAAAGCTTGTTCATTAAGCATTGTGTAAGTATAGGCAAAAATAACTAGCCACACAAATAACAACAGTAGTAGTGACTGACCAGGCTTTCAAATGCAGATTCTACTGTGGGAAATATATTAACTGGTGATCCTGGTTACCAGGATATGGTTACAGTTAAAGCTTCTGCCATCTCTCAAGGTTAGGAGCAGTAACTAGGGGTGTGCAGCACGGATAGACTCATAGAAGCCCCGCTATCATGATAGAATGCTACGTTAGCAAGTCACTGAATGTTAATTAGCCTACCTTAATTTATAATCTAGCGTACATAGTAAATTATGTTTGTTTGTTAAACCATATGGTTGTTCAGCATTTCACATTCCCAGGTTTTAACGTGAGTGTGAGTATTTGTTAGAGGTACTGGAGGGTAAAAAGTGTTTATAATAGAAAAAGGTTATTATATTTATTTGTTTAGATTTGTTTTGCTCCACAAGTTCTGAAAGTACTTTGTGACGGTATTTTTTGTTAGTGTAAATACTAATGTACATAATCATTTATGTTAAATAAAATGTTTGGTTGTTCAGCATTACACAGTCGTAGGTTTTTATTTTTTGAGAGTGCATTTTTGAGATTATACTAGCTCTTTATTGACAGTATACAGGATGGTGTATTGGGGTCAGGATACAATGAGATGAAGTAGATTCACTCCTGTTTGGTGGGGATGTCCCCACCAAAGCCGAGACCAAACCCTCGCCCATGTGAGTTGGGTTTTGATTCACCTTTTCCCCATCATGCTTTGTGTGAATTGTAGGTGTACAAATGTTTGCTTAATGAAGTAGGCTATCTTCAAAAGGCAGGCACACACACACAACTGAGAGAGTGAAACGACTGTGTCAGTTACTTCTACATCTCGAGCACATTCAACATGAGTTTCAAGATCTGCTTTATAAATCGGAGACACGGACGCGGGAGAATAAGGGTTTCTGTGGCGGATTCAGAAGAGGAGTTCAGGAACACCACAGTGGAGGAGTTAAGGAGAAGACTCATCCCTGAAGACCAGCGTAAGTCCAGCACTTCAGTCTTCTGCTCACATCAGCTCACATGTGGGAAGAATATTCACATGATAACTAAGAAAATCTGTATTTCAATGTAGATTCTGCTCTTATTAAAGGGGTCATGAACTGAGAAATCAAATTCTCCTTGAGGTTTTGACCTATCACATAATGAGGTCATAATTTTATAAGAATGTCCTGAAAAAATCAGAACTGAAAACGTCCTTGTTAGTCCAAAATCAGCTTTTATTGTGATTAAGCCTTTAGGAATGACTGTTCTGGGATGTGCCTCTTTATGACGTAATACGGCATAATGTAAAAAAAAAAAAAAAAATGTACCGAGAAATTTCGTAGACTATTCGTAGACTATTTCGTAGAGAAATTTCGTATTAATTGAGATGTCATATTTCTATGGTTACACATTAATTTGGCAGTTTTGTTAAATAAGACGTGGTTCCTTTAAGACTCATGTCCGGTTTCGGTTGCTCTCCTTCAGTTCGCGGTAAATGCGGCTGAAGAGGTGAGTTGAGTAGATGCTCCGTATAAAAAGTTTGATATGAGTTTTGTTTATTGTAATACAACGTCTAATTTTGTTCTAAAATGCACTTTAATCTTATTCAAACATGCATGAAGTTTGTTTGAATGATGTGATGAGTTATAACGTGTTTTCGGAGAGAATCCATTAAGCATGAGTGTCCAAAGCTCTGGCTGATATATTCTCTTTCTTGCTTTTGTTAATATTGTTTTGAATTTATGTAAAATGCTTTATTTTTTATGAAATCTGTTGAACAAACACGATTTGATTATATGAGAAACTGCAGATTTATTTAAAGGTTTAAGGGGGGGCACGACGAAAAAAGTTTGAGAACCACTGCTTTAAGGCACGGATGTAGCCTACCTAATAAAACATCTCCAGTTAACTAGCAGAGCATTCATTTAGTTGGCTATTTATGGAGGGATTATTGGGTCAGATTGAAAACTAAAAGTCTAAGTCGGAAATGCATTTGGTATTTAGGATTGGGGATTTGGTATTTAGGATTGGGCATTTGGTATTTGGGCATTTGGTATTTAGGATTGGGGATTTGGTATTTAGGATTGGGCATTTGGTATTTAGGATTGGGCATTTAGTCATTTAGCCATTTAGGATTAACAGAGGGAGCTCCAGTGCTGAGGAGCACACTGGCAGAGCGTCCTCTTCAAAGTGAAAGTTGTGTGCTCTGCCATCCACGTTGGCTGCCACATTAACAATGGCAAAACCAGAGCTAGCATCTTTGTTGAGACAGGCGCTGGAAGTTGAAGTTATCACATTATAAAGTACAGTCCTCGCTCCAGCCCTGCTCACTCGCTCTGTTTGGTTTCATTACAGTGTGCTCCTCAGCACTGGAGCGCCCTCTGCTGGCCATCAGGAGCCTCTGCACACCTGCCATTTCAAGCCCAGCCTCCATATTTGCATACACTCCTCAGTCCTCGAATGCCTAATCCTAAATACCGAATTCGTTTTCGATTTAGACTTTTAGTTTTCGAGACTTTTAGTTTCAGATTTAGACTTTTAGTTTTCAATCTTACCCAATAATCCCTCCATAGCTATTAACTATATATGTTTGCACTGTTAGGTTTGATGAAAGCATTAGTTTAGTTTGCAGGAATTGAGTTGCGATGAAGAGATCGCTGCATTAACGCACTCAACATGTCTGTGATTGGCTACATGCTCATCACTGCAACCTTTAATGCCATGATCTAAATATAGTGCCAGAGATCTAATTGTAATGCTATATTTATCACTTTTCACATTAGTTAACCTTGAGAGCAGTAATAGCTAGTAAAAATGTGCTAGTTTTGGAGAGTTCCACATGTATTATTAGCTGTTTCATATGCAAACATGACAGCCAATCACAGCAGTGGGCGTTTACACTGAAGTCTCACAGTCAGCCAATCACAGCAGTGGGCGTTTACACTGAAGTCTCACAGCCAATCACAGCAGTGGGCGTTTACACTGAAGTCTCACAGCCAATCACAGCAGTGGATGTTTACACTGAAGACTCATAGCCAATCACAGCATTGGACGTTTACACTGAAGTCTCACAGCCAATCACAGCAGTGGGCGTTTACACTGAAGTCTCACAGCCAATCACAGCAGTGGATGTTTACACTGAAGACTCATAGCCAATCACAGCATTGGACGTTTACACTGAAGTCTCACAGCCAATCACAGCAGTGGGCGTTCACACTGAAGTCTCACAGCCAATCACAGCAGTGGGCGTTCACACTGAAGTCTCACAGCCAATCACAGCAGTGGACGTTTACACTGAAGTCTCACAGCCAATCACAGCAGTGGATGTTTACACTGAAGTCTCACAGCCAATCACAGCAGTGGGCGTTTACACTGAAGTCTCACAGCCAATCACAGCAGTGGGCGTTTACACTGAAGTCTCTCAGCAGCCAATCACAGCAGTGGGCGTTTACACTGAAGTCTCACAGCAGCCAATCACAGCAGTGGGCGTTTACACTGAAGTCTCACAGCAGCCAATCACAGCAGTGGGCGTTTACACTGAAGTCTCACAGCAGCCAATCACAGCAGTGGGCGTTTACACTGAAGTCTCACAGCCAATCACAGCATTGGACGTTTACACTGAAGTCTCACAGCCAATCACAGCAGTGGATGTTTACACTGAAGTCTCACAGCCAATCACAGCAGTGGGCGTTTACACTGAAGTCTCACAGCAGCCAATCACAGCAGTGGGCGTTTACACTAAAGTCTCACAGCAGCCAATCACAGCATTGGACGTTTACACTGAAGTCTCACAGCCAATCACAGCATTGGACGTTTACACTGAAGTCTCACAGCCAATCACAGCAGTGGATGTTTACTCTGAAGTCTCACAGCCAATCACAGCAGTGGGCGTTCACACTGAAGTCTCACAGCCAATCACAGCAGTGGGCGTTTACACTGAAGTCTCACAGCAGCCAATCACAGCAGTGGGCGTTTACACTGAAGTCTCACAGCAGCCAATCACAGCAGTGGGCGTTTACACTGAAGTCTCACAGCCAATCACAGCAGTGGGCGTTTACACTGAAGTCTCACAGCCTATCACAGCAGTGGGCGTTTACACTGAAGTCTCACAGCCAATCACAGCATTGGACGTTTACACTGAAGTCTCACAGCCAATCACAGCAGTGGGCGTTCACACTGAAGTCTCACAGCCAATCACAGCAGTGGGCGTTTCCACTGAAGTCTCACAGCCAATCACAGCAGTCGGCGTTTACACTGAAGTCTCACAGCCAATCACAGCAGTGGATGTTTACACTGAAGACTCACAGCCAATCACAGCAGTGGATGTTTACACTGAAGACTCACAGCCAATCACAGCAGTGGGCGTTTCCACTGAAGTCTCACAGCCAATCACAGCAGTGGGCGTTTACACTGAAGTCTCACAGCCAATCACAGCAGTGGATGTTTACACTGAAGACTCACAGCCAATCACAGCAGTGGGCGTTTCCACTGAAGTCTCTCAGCCAATCACAGCAGTGGGCGTTCACACTGAAGTCTCACAGCCAATCACAGCAGTGGGCGTTTCCTCTGAAGTCTCACAGCCAATCACAGCAGTCGGCGTTTACACTGAAGTCTCACAGCCAATCACAGCAGTGGATGTTTACACTGAAGACTCACAGCCAATCACAGCAGTGGATGTTTACACTGAAGACTCATAGCCAATCACAGCAGTGGGCGTTCACACTGAAGTCTCACAGCCAATCACAGCAGTGGGCGTTTCCACTGAAGTCTCACAGCCAATCACAGCAGTGGGCGTTTCCACTGAAGTCTCACAGCCAATCACAGCAGTGGGCGTTTACACTGAAGTCTCACAGCCAATCACAGCAGTGGGCGTTTACACTGAAGTCTCTCAGCAGCCAATCACAGCAGTGGGCGTTTACACTGAAGTCTCACAGCAGCCAATCACAGCAGTGGGCGTTTACACTGAAGTCTCTCAGCAGCCAATCACAGCAGTGGGCGTTTACACTGAAGTCTCACAGCCAATCACAGCAGTGGGCGTTTACACTGAAGTCTCACAGCCAATCACAGCAGTGGGCGTTTACACTGAAGTCTCACAGCCAATCACAGCAGTGGATGTTTACACTGAAGTCTCACAGCCAATCACAGCAGTGGGCTTTCACACTGAAGTCTCACAGCCAATCACAGCAGTGGGCGTTTACACTGAAGTCTCACAGCAGCCAATCACAGCAGTGGGCGTTTACACTGAAGTCTCACAGCCAATCACAGCAGTGGGCGTTTACACTGAAGTCTCACAGCCGCCATGTAAAAATCATACTAACATTATGAATGCACCCCAGGAAACATTATACAACAATAAAACAATGCAGTTCATGACCACTTTAATGGAGAAGCCTGAGATTGAGAAGTTTGCAAATGAATAACATAACTCAGAAAGCACATATTAATGAGGAAAACATCGCTCTCTGACATGTATGTGTGTGTGTGTGTGTCGCTGTTCCTCATGTTTCCTCCACAGTTGCAGACACTATTCTTCGCTACCGCTTCAAGACACTGAAGAAGAATCGCACACTTGGTTTCTACGGCATTAAACATGTGGATTATATTACCGCAGTGCGCCGTAGAAGTATGCATTATTTACACTAGTATTTGACATTATTAAAAGCATTTATTAATAGTCTTAAACTAACTGACCTTTTCATTTCAGGCTCCGAGAAGACTGACTCTTCTCCTGTTCATGTGTCAAGAGGTCCACAAATGCTTGATTTCTCTATCAGTGAATTATAACATTTATAATTCCATGTTTACAGCATTTATACATTTCAGACCTTTATAGTTGACATTTTTTAGTTTCGTGCTTCATTTTGTGCCAATATAACTTGAAACTTCATTATGATGAGTGTAAAGTAGGTTTGATTATTGTGTTCGCTGTTCCTCATGTTTCTTTCACATTTGAAAACACTTGACAATTATCTCCAGAATTACACACTTAAACATGCCAAAATCTGCTGTGGAACTATTTATTATTTACACAAGTATTGAATATTATTATTATCTTAAACTAACTGATCTTTTCTTTTCAGAATCACGTAGGCGTAGATGTCCAGAATGCATGATACCCCTTTTTTTAAATGGGTCTTGCCAGTTAACAGGTCAGTTTCTCTTCTGAGTCAAAAGTCCACAATGCTTGTTTTCTCTGTCAGTGGTTTTATATTACAAACTGTAACGAAGATCGTAGTTCAGGGAAGAAGGAGGCGGGAACCGGCAGACGTTCAAAACTTTAATAATAAAATAAAACAAATACAAAAAATCGCCACACAAACATGTATAAAGGCGCTGATAGTCAGATCTACGGCAAATAATCATAATCTTCTGTTCTTCTGCACATCATCTCACAGTTTCAGGTCTATCTGAAGAGAAATATATAAGATATATAATATTCAGGACTGAATCTATGAAATATTAGTTCTTAACATGTAAATGCATTAAATTCACACTGAATTCAGAGAGGAATCTTAAATCATGTTCCAGTATTAAACAGTGATAAAACACATAATCCATAAATATATTCATATTGAGGGTTGAAGTGTAATATTAATCTTTCTTTGTCAAAGTTTATGATGGAGTTTGTGTTTTATATATTTTTATTTTGTGAGAATTGTTTCCCCTTCCTTGTGTTTTCAATGATTTAATTAAAGTGTCTGTAAATAATTTCAATATATCTTCCCCAAAACTACAGTGAAAACATGAATAGAACAGAAATAAATGTACGTGTAAATAACTCTCAGTATTAGTACAATAATAGAGTTATAGTTTGTAAATAATACGTTTACATGTAGTTGTAAAGTTATAGTCTGTTGAGGAGCATCAAAATAAAGAGACAGCAGAAATTAACCAGAGGGTTTATTAATAATCAAAAACTGATAAACTGATATCGACATAAAGTGTTTCCGAGAACTTTTATGCATTACAGTAAACAGAAAAGTTATTTCATGTGAAGCAGTTATTACTTTATGATTTAAGATTATGAAGACTAACATTGTGCTTCTTTATAATAACATGCACTGATGGGTCGATATCAATAAGAGCAACATTTACTATATTTTTTATATTTACATGAGGTGTTTATTATAAATTCATTTGTGTAACGAAATATTTTATTTTAAGACATTAGAAGTGAATATAGTGAATTATATGGTAGTGAGTATGAATGATATTATACTTTAACTGATCAGCTCACAGTATGAATATATTTATGATGATTATGTGTTATGATCTGTTTATAGTTTATATTCTTCAAACTCGTCACTGAAGACAAACGCTTGTTTTCTCTATAGCAGTGATTCTATATTAATAATTCTTCAGTGAATTCTGCTCTTACACTGAAAGTATTATTTTCTGTCATTATTTACATCTGTTACACAGTTAAACCCCACAGAGGAACAGTGTCGAGCGTCACACAAAATTGCTGTAAAAATACAGCCAATTTCCAACAGTAAAATACTGTTATTTCAATAAACAGTTTAATCATGTAAATTTACAGTCTATGTTCCATCAATTAATTACTTGAGGTAAATGTACAGCATTTATGTGCAAACCCGTTTGTTCCTGGAAAACAGTCCTGGACTGTAAAAATAGCACGTGGGCGCGGGGCATCTTCAACGCGTCTATTTTTCAACAGAAAGCAGTCAAAGAACAAAATTGTTTCGCAACACTCCTCTAGGGCTGTATTAAAGGGATAGATCACCCCAAAATGAAAACTCTGTCAGTATTTACTCTCCCTCATGTTGTTCAACCCCGTAAGACTTTCGTTCATCTTCAGAACACAAATGAAGATATGTGTGATTGAATCTGAGCGCTGGATCACTCCTCCATCGGCTTCTGTGGGATTGAAACTTGTTTCCTGAAAAGTTATTAATAGTTAAAATAGTCCGAGTGACGACAGTGGCTCAATCTTAAGTTTATCAAGCGGCGAGAATACTTTCTGTGCGCAAAAACAAACAAAAATAAAAAATTTGCATTTCCTTCTCTGTGGGCCTCGAGTCACTCGGACTATTTTAACGATGTCTTTAATAACTTTTCGGGGAACAAGTATCAATCCCACAGAAGCCGATGGAGGAGTGATCCAGCGCTCAGATTTAATCACACATATCTTCATTTGTGTTCTGAAGATGAACGAAGGTCTTACGGGGTTGAACAACATGAGGGAGAGTAAATACTGACAGTTTTCATTTTTGGTTGAACTATCCCTTTAAAGAAGGACACTGTTCAAGGTAAGTTTATTTATTTACTGTTATTCTATTGTTACTCCCAACCTGTAAAACGTTCAAAGCAAAGGGAGATATTTGCTTTTAAAGAAAAGGACTACAACAAACGAATGGTAGGAACTACACGAGCTTCCTCCCGGGTTAGTGACATCAGCAACCTAAGATTTACATAAACCCCGCCCCCAGAACACGCAGTCCATGTTGAGGAGAGGAAAAGTTGCTGTATAAGAGTGTATTTGTGAGTCAGCTCAAACTTTATCAGCCTTCTTTTCACATGCAATAGACAGTCACTCTGTGTGCATCTCACAACAGTTCCTATACGAGCGATTTATAGATTATCATGACAGAATATGCTAATGAAGCTAGTTAACTCCACATCAGCAACATAAATTCATCAACTAACCATTCAGAGACGTCCTGTTGCTTCTACATGTTGTCACTTCTTCTTAAGTCTCTCCATCTTTGTCTGACTCCGTTTTAACATTAAAGGCAGAACAGTTTCTGTCATTTTAGTGTGTGTGCGTGAGGTAATCGCAGCTGCTAACACACACAAGCTCTTGAAGCTCCGCCCCCTGAGGCAGCTCATTCGCATTTAAAGGGCCAGGCACAAAACGGTGCTTTTTTGCTAACCCTCAAAAAGTGACAACTTTAACATGCTATATAAAAATATCTGTGGGGTATTTTGTGCTAAAACGTCACACACACTCTGGGGACATCAGAGATTTATTTTACATCTTGTGAAAAGGGCATTTTACCACCCCTTTAATGTTATTTGCATAATATCATGCACATAAGATGGAGCATAATTACAAAACTACTCGAAATATCCAGATCCATTATAGTAATTAACATTTAGTTGTCAATTTGTTTAGTTTCCATGCAAATAATGTAAACCTGTTAAAATTCCCAAAGCATAATAAATATGTATATTTGTTTTCGATTTAGTGGTGCGAGTACCTGCGTTTTTGTGAGATTCACATGTACACAGTATTAAGAAGTCAAAGAGGTTGTTTTTGAAAGACGAGGCAGAGACGGATATTCTTGACTGCGCTTTTCGGCGCGAAACACAGACAGTTCTCAACAGCTGAGGCATTTCACTATTCAATGTTCGTTGCATTTCTTTGCTTGGTTAAAGATTTCGAAATAATTATTTTCTTCTTTTTTTCCTAGGAATCATTGACTTGATGTAAATGTTCCAAACGTTTTACTGAGACAGTACACAGCCATAATATTTGGTGAGTTTCACGCCATAGGCTACTTGCAAACTTTGTGCACAAGCATTTGTGCATTTGTTATTCGAGAAGTAACACAGAAGCAAGGAGGACGGACACATTTAGAAAACCTATTTACATTTTTTTGTTTTTCTTACACAAAAATGAGTTAAAATTATTAATATGTTTATTACAAACATCTATCGTTTGGCGTCAGGAGACATTGATTCTTGTGAATTAATGTCACGATCATTGTGTTGTTGTTTTTTAAGTGTCAAAAGCATTAGTTAACTGAGATTAGTTAAGTACATAACATGATCATTTTAGTGTTTTAGAGTATGTGATCACTAGTCTTTGCCATGTGCTTTATTTTACCACTCAGTTTTTCATGATTTTCTTTCCTCTCAGGCCAGATCTTTCAAACGCAGGTTCGGGATGTTTTGGCAGTTTTTTGCCTCTATCAAGGATTTTTCATCCATTGGTTCTCAGTGTTTTCCTCTCAGACACGGACTTCCTCTCAGGCCTGGTTGCTGATGTGACATGTTGGCTGTTTTTAGTTTTTTTTTTGTTTTTTTTTTGTGCCTCTTTGTACGGTTTCTGTTTTTGCCGACTGGTTCCTCTTTTTTCCCTTAAATACTGTTAATGTATTGGTAAAACCTATTACCTGTTTTAAATAAATGGCAAACAATGTACTGTACCATAATTTATTTTTTCTTTATTTTTCCCATTGAGTAAAATCTCTGTTTGGAATGTCTGTATATGCTACAGGGATGTTAATAGATATCAGACAATAGAGTAAATAGAAAATAGTATTTATATTCTAACTTTTTTATACTGTAGAGTTATAGCTGGAGCCATTGCTGCCAGTACTTTGTGAAATTAAAGCACAACCGTAGAATTAAAAACTGTAGAATTACAGTAAATGGCTGGAACCACAGCTGTACTTTATTGTAAATATACGGGTGAATTTTTTACAGTGTATGATCACAGTTTTAACCAGTATTTTATAATAAGAGATTATGAACAAACGTTCTTACAGTAACATTAATATAACGTTCATTCAAAGTTTTCTGGTCTTTAATAATGTTCTGAAAACTTTAACACAAAAACTTTATTTATACATCATTAATGGAATATTTATTCAGGAATGTTTTGGATGTTCATCAACGTTTGTAAAATGTTGCTACTTTCAGAACATTCAAAAGTAATTTTCCATAATGTTTGAAGAATAATAATATGGAATATTCTCTTCATGTTTTGCTGACCTTCACATAAAAAAGTTCTAAAAATATTCAGAAATAGTACTTTCATATATAGTTTTTATGGCAACCTTTTAAAATCAGGCCGTTATCATCATGTTTTACTGTACATGTGATTTACAGAAGGTTGGTCTAAACATCGGTTTGTTTGCATTTTTACTGTTGTTTTATTCTTCATAATTGTGTTATTGTTGAGTTTCTCTGATTGATTGACACATATAGTGTAATAACACTCTCTCTATGAGACATTTATGATTGACATTTCTCTTCTTGAGCATTAACAGTGTAAAAGTGCACAAGTTTAGTTTGTGATGAAATTTCACAGTTTGTCTATATAACAATGCACAGAAATGAACAATTATCCCACATATTCCCTACATAATATACATGTGAACTTTATGATGATGAGTGTAAAACATCTTGAAATATTGATCCTTCACACAATTAAAGTTAAAGGTTCAGATTGACAGATTCATGATGATATTATTGATGTTTTGTTGTTCTCCACATCAGCTCTTACAGAATCTCCACAGGATTTCTTCCTTTCAATCCATCTCTCAGATCCTTCATACTTTCTTGCAAACAAAGACTGTCAGACGAATGCATCCTCCACCTGAAGATGAAGAAGATGAAGATAAAGTGATTCCCAGATGCCAGTCTATGGGAAATGTATTAGTTGACATGAATCAGCCTCAGCTGAAACCCAGTGAATAAAGTTGATTATTGTAGTTCAGAACCCAACACAATCTCATGAAAGTGCGTATCTATACAACGAATGTAATTTCTCGTGCCATTTATACGCCAAAAATGTTTTTTGCGTGCATATGCTACGCATAGAAAACCCCTTGGTTAGGGGTGGGGAGTGCGTGTGTATTACACGCCATAAACTGTGTATCATATGCACGTGAAAACAATTTTTGCCGTATAAATGGTACGAGAAATTACATTCCTTGTAAAGATACGCACTTTCATGAGATCGGGCTCTTTCAGAACAGCGTCACATAATTCACATTAATAACGTGTTTTATATCAGGTCATGTGACTGTTTACTGTTGTTCATATGAGGTCCATTATAAATTCACTTCACTGAAATATTTCACTTTCAGAGGCCGACATCAGAAGAGAATATAATAGTGAATTTTATACAATTTTAACCAAATCACACTTTAACTGATCAGACCACAATATGAATATACACTCACCTAAAGGATTATTAGGAACACCTGTTCAATTTCTCATTAAAGCAATTATCTAATCAACCAATCACATGGCAGTTGCTTCAATGCATTTAGGGGTGTGGTCCTGGTCAAGACAATCTCCTGAACTCCAAACTGAATGTCAGGAATGGGAAAGAAAGGGGATTTAAGCATTTTTGAGCGTGGCATGGTTGTTGGTGCCAGACGGGCCGGTCTGAGTATTTCACAATCTGCTCAGTTACTGGGATATTCACGCACAACCATTTATAGGGTTTACAAAGACTGGTGTGAAAAGGGAAAAGCATCCAGTATGCGGCAGTCCTGTGGGCGAAGATGCCTTGTTGATGCTAGAGGTCAGAGGAGAATGGGCCGACTGATTCAAGCTGATAGAAGAGCACCTTTGACTGAAATAACCACTCGTCACACCCGAGGTGTGCAGCAAAGCATTTGTGAAGCCACAACACGCACAACCTTGAGGCGGATGGGCTACACCAGCAGAAGACCCCACCGGGTACCACTCATCTCCACTACAATAGGAAAAAGAGGCTACAATTTGCAAGAGCTCACCCAAAATTGGACAGTTGAAGACTGGAAAAATGTTGCCTGGTCTGATGAGTCTCGATTTCTGTTGAGACGTTCAGATGGTAGAGTCAGAATTTGGCGTAAACAGAATGAGAACATGGATCCATCATGCCTTGTTACCACTGTGCAGGCTGGTGGTGGTGGTGTAATGGTGTGGGGGATGTTTTCTTGGCACACTTTAGGCCCCTTAGTGCCAATTGGGCATCGTTTAAATGCCAGGGCCTACCTGAGCATTGCTTCTGACCATGTCCATCCCTTTATGGCCACCATATACCCATCCTCTGATGGCTACTTCCAGCAGGATAATGCACCATGTCACAAAGCTCCAATCATTTCAAATTGGTTTCTTGAACATGACAGTGAGTTCACTGTACTAAAATGGCCCCACAGTCTCCAGATCTCAACATGTTTAATACTGACGAACTGTACAGTTCGATCCAAAAGCTGGTGCTCCTCCTTGAAAACAATTAACGGTCTGTCAAGCTTAAGTACACTTACATCAGACATGTTGGTTTAATGGTTTTATTCAAGGTGACCCTATTTTTATTTGTGACCTATAGCTCTCTACTTAGGCAGTTATAGAACTCTAGAAATCATGTATGAGTAACTGTTTTGTTTTCCATGCTGAGTTCATTTATCATAACATGATTGTAAGTGGCCACTGGAGGCTGCTAAAGGTACTGCATTCTCAGTCAGGTAATTCATGTGACTGGGTTTGAGGCTGTGAGCCCAGGAACCTGTATAACTGATCATTCGTTTAGCACTGGCCTGAATTGTCTCATTTCAGAAGATCAGGGACATGTAAGTTGACTCAGATTGTGAAATCCTGGTGCTGTTCACTTTACAATATTAATTAGTTTATGTATTTCCGTTTTTCATGGTGTTTTTGGTCAAGTTTGCTTTGTCTTATATCCACACATTTGTGTGCTGTTTTAGTTCAGAGACCTTCAGACTAGCGGCTAATTCTTGGCTCCATGTATAAAAGGCTTCAAGGATGTAAAATGTCTATTTTGACTGTTATTGGAAATTATTTTGTTGTTTATCTTGTACCAGGAAAGTGTATGTGTTAAGTGAGAAATTGTTTGTGTTTACTTCTAGTTTTCAGGGTGCTCACGCTGATCGTGGAAGAATAAAAAATGACTGCACCCGTTAGAGACTCTCTGCCATTGATTAAGGAGCCAAGGGCCGCAACAATAGTAAAATCATAATAAAGTAGGCTATCTACAAAACATCAGATGAGCCCAGAATATAAACGTTTAATTAAACGCTTAGCATTTTCTTCCCATAGAAAACCATTATAAAACGCATAATGTGGATTAATGCAGATTAGAATGTCCCCTTATTATGTCGAAATAGTAAGTTATTATGTCGAAATAACGAGATATTATATCGAAAGAACAGATTTCAGTTTCTGAAATTACCGTATTCATAGTAATAGGCGCACACGTTTCGTCGGCTGGCGTGCCAAACCTCCTGCATTACTGTGATGGTCTTCGGCCCTCGACTTTCCAGCGTTTAATGAACACCATATTGGCTGACGTTAAGAACTGTAAAGCTTATTTGGATGACAGTATGGTGTATTCGTCTAGCTGAAGAATATATAGACTATTTGCTGTTTTCACACGCTTGCTTAATGCGTCCCTCAGTTAATGTGATTATGACACACTGTGAACATGCAGAACATAATATTAACTATGTTTAGTGTAATTTAGATAAAGATAACGTGTGTGTGTGTGTGTGTGTGTGTGTGTGTGTGTGTGTGTGTGTGTGTGTGTGTGTGTGTGTGTGTGTGTGTGTGTGTGTGTGTGTGTGTGTGTGTGTGTGTGTGTGTGTGTGTGATATCGTTGAACAGGTGCTTTAATGAACAGTGAATTGGACGAACAGTCAAAAATGTAACATTATAAATGTATCTTGTCGATACACATACATTTACAACTCTGTGTTCTGCCTAAAAATATGGGTCAAATATACACCATATTTCCTGCCCCATTAGTAGTTGTTGTTGGTTACACATAATAAGTAGCTTTTACTGCTTCTTCCAAAGTCATTAATTAGAAATTCACTGCTTTTGTATTTTGTCTGAGGTAGTTGCTCCAATTCACACAAAACTCATATGGACACTCCCTCGAAAAAAAGTTCTTAGAATTTTTAATCTGAAGGATTTTGAAATGCTTCCATCTGGGCAAAGACTCACAAAAAAGTGCATCAAAATAATTTATCCTAATGGCAGTGATTATTTTGTTTTAAAGTAATTCGACAGAATGGTTGCATTATAGCATTCTACACCCTGTTGGGTTACACTTTATTTTACGGTGTCCGTGATACAGAGTAATTACTTAATAAATTACTTAGTAAGAGACATTGTAATAACGTGTAACAGAATGTAATTAACATGTAACTAAGTTATGGAACAGCCTGTACTTACAGATTGTAATTACACTCATGTATTAGGCAGCTACTGTTACACATGTAACAGGCCGAGTCAGTTACATACGTGTTCCCGACTTCGTACAATGTAACAAGTACTTAAATATGTTACTAAGGTAAGAAGCCTCCAGTTGCACATGGTCATTTTGTACCTTATAAAATAAAGTGTACCAAGGTAGTACTTCAGTGCACCTCGTTTTTAACAAATAACTTTTGATTATGTGAAGTTTTGAGGAGATTTTGAAATGATGATTCGAGCTCAAGGGCGCCCCCTCTCTGTGCACTGCACACACAACACTGACCGCGAACGTGAAACTCACAGCCATCACTACAGTTACTCTCCGGAGGAATATAGCTAAAGTTCGCGCACATTCAACATGAGTTTCCAGATCTACTTTACAGACACGAGACGGAGAATAGAGAGAATAAGGGTTTCTGTGGCGGATTCAGAAGAGGAGTTCAGGAACACCACAGTGGAGGAGTTAAGGAGAAGACTCATCCCTGAAGACCAGCGTAAGTCCAGCACTTCAGTCTTCTGCTCACATCAGCTCACATGTGGGAAGAATATTCACATGATAACTAAGAAAATCTGTGTTTCACTGTAGATTTAGCTCTTATTACCGGAGAAGCCTGGGATTTAAGCGTGTGTTGATTATAATAACTGTATTTAGTGCGTAATGTCGCTGTTTGAAAATAAACAACATCTGCAAAGTTACAAGCTCAAAGTTCAGAGCTTTGCTTTTAAAGAACTTTCTTTTTAAGGACTACAACCACTGATCTATATAGAATGATTGATTATAGCCTCTCATTAGCATGTTGTGTCAAGGAAAATTAAATATGGAGCTACATTAAAAAATGAATAAACGGTTAAAAGGAAAAATGACAACTTTCAGTTTAACATGTCTTTTATAAAAGAAAATTCCCCAACATTCGTTTTATTTATCCCATTATTGTTCTCCTCGCACATTTATTTATTTACATATTTAATATGCAGGAATAGGTGGATTTATGTGTTAATCTCTTTATTTATTTATTCATTTATTTGTTTTTTTATATTTATCTTTTTAGAATTTTGTGGAATTATTTATATATTTATTTATTTGCATATTTATATATTTATTGTCTTTGCAGGTTACCTCCTCCATTGAGAAACGAGGGGATGATTAGTTAAATGCTAAATACAGTCAAAACAAAACGTATTCAGACACCAGATATAATTTTAGATATTTTTCACTAGTGTGTGAGGACACTGTAGTTCATTTATGTGAGTGAGGAGAGCAGAATAAAGTAATCTGTGACATATTATACACCAAAATTGGGTACAAGTAAAATTTATACAAATGTGGGGGCAAATATGATTCCTCCACTTTGAGCTGATCATGTTTTCTTCAGTGTTTTTCTGTAATTAATGCTCTTTTTACACACAGACTGAACAACATGAAGCATTGGTCACTGGTTGAGCTAAACTGGTATTATCTAATTGTGTAGTTAAATTTACCAGCTGACAGATATTCATCATAATTCATGTGTGAGTCTAACAGAAGGACGGACAAAACCTGTGAAATATCAACTGAGTTTGTCATATTTATCACCGTTTTCTAAACTATAGTGAATAATAAACGGTGATAATGTGAGGAATGTTGAAGGAGTCTGAATATAGTTTGTTTTACTGTATATTCCTCTCTTCTTTTCTTCGTCCAACACGAGATGAGCGAAGGATCTCGATAGCAGAAATGTGTCAATAAATAAATGTAGAAATAAATAAATGTTGACATAAATACATAAATATATGAAGAAAAAAATAAAATAAATGAGTTTTATACTTTTATTTCCTTATTTATATATAATTGTATTCCACATTTATTTATTTATTTATTCGTTTATTAATGCTTTTATTTATTTCCACTTTTATTTATTTTCACATGTATGTATTTATGTCCACATTTATTTATTTTCACATTTATTTATGTATTTATGTCCACATTTATTTATTTCTACATGTATTTATTTTTACATTTCTTCCTCTGTATGCTAATGAGGGGGCGTGTTTTACCTCAGACATAGCAATCGAGCTCAGAGTGGCAGAGCTGAGGCCACAATGTAGAAATAAATGTGTAAATAAGTGTACGCAGTGTGTGTGATATCATGTGTGTTCGCTGTTCCTCATGTTTTTACGTCTCTTTCACTGTTGAAAACACAATACTTGTTCACTTTCATGACAAGACACTGAAGAAGAATCGCACACTTGGTTTCTACATTATTAAACATGGGGGTCGTATTTTTGCAGTGTGCATTATTTACAGTAGTATTTGACATTATTAAAAGTATGTATTTATAGTCTTAAATTCACTGACCTTTTCATTTCAGGCTCCTATACAGAGACAACCGTAAAATGATTTCCTTGTCATGTGTCGACAGGTCAGTTTCTCTTTACAGTCAAAAGTCCACAAATGCTTGTTTCTCTATCAGTGGTTTTGTAAAAGAAATTAAAAATGACAGTGTTTACACTCATCAGGCCTTTTTTTGTGACAATTTTTCTTTTTTGTGAGTTTTATGCCTCATTTTGTGGCAATATAACTTGAAACGTTATCATGAGTGTAAAATA
>CM060640.1:25650332-25662832 GCA_030578275.1 Meda fulgida
GAATAGAAACAAAAAAAAGATATATTATTTGTATGATTAAAAATGCATATTTTTTGTACAATTACTCTATCAATTGTTGGGGTCATATGGACCCCAAAGCCAAGATTTGTAAACAGGAAATGAAGATAATGAAGTAAGAGAAAGAGTACAGAAGTCCGTCATCTCTTCTTCTCTCCTCATTTACCTCATTACCATAATGTGACGGTAACAGAGAGAGGATTATCTGGATTCTGCAACACACACTTCAACATGACTTTCCATTAGCAGTGGCTCAAATACAGTATTGGTAATGAACATTAAAAATAAATGTATAACGGAAAAGAAAGACTAGGCCTATATTAAAACTATATTAATTACTAGTACATTCTCAACTTTGGTGGTGATACTGATTTATTTATTTTTTTCACTCACGCATAAATGATGTTATGACAATCAAATGTTTTTTGTTTTATCAAAGATTATAAACAAACAAAGAAATAATGGAATGCACATAGCCGATACATAGCCTACAAAAGAAAGGAAATCACTTCCGGAAGAGAGTTAGGTAAAGTGGGCGGTGTGTTAAAGCAGTGTTAATATCCATGTGTGTTTCTGTGATCATTTAATAATAACATTAATTATTCTCATATGCGAAATTGATATAAACAGGAAAAACTCCGCTCTGATCAACCGAAAGGTCATGAACTACAAGAAGATTTTATGGAATAACATATGTATATGTATAGTAAAATTGTGTTAACTACAGAAAAAGCCTCTTAATGATGAAAAGATGGTGTTCAGCCCTTAATGAGGATTATACACTGATGTTCCCTGTTCCTCACGCATTCGTTGTGTTCATAGATGAAAATGACTGACCATTCTCCAAACCCAGAAAACTGCAGGATCATCAGACACCGGAGGATTGGGATATTAAACATAAATCTTCACTGCGTATGGTTGGAGGTGTAAGAGGTAAAAACAGTTCATTTATAATCTTTAATCTGACCTTCATGTCGTCACTGAAGACAAACGCTTGTTTTCTCTGTGATTTTATAGGAATAATTCTTCAGTGGATTCTGTTCTTAAACTGAAAGTACATGTATATTGTATTATTGTATGTCATTATTAATATCAGTGACACATTTAAACCCCACAGAGGAACAGTGTCGAGTGTCAGTGTATGATCACAGTTTAACCAGGATTTTATAATAACGGTCTGGGAAGATTCTCTCAAAGTTATGAACAAACATTCTTACAGTAACATTAAACATTTCTGCTCTTTAATAATGTTCTGAAAACATCAGCACAAAAACATGATTTATACATCGTTCATGGGACTTTTTTCTGAAAGCTTTCAGTTGGTTGTTTGGCTCGTGTTTTTTAAATGTTAATACTTATTTATTTCAAAACACTTTACATTCAAAATAACGTTCCCATAATGTTTGTAAAATTATAATATGGACCGTTCTCTTAATGTTTTCCTGTTATTTCTGTAAAGCTGGTTTGAATTTTGAAACACTCTGTATTGTAAAAAGTGCTGTAAATAAAGGTGTCTTGACTTGATTTTGTGGATTTTGTGTGTGTTTGTCAGTTTAAGCACAATACGAGTGACAGAGAGCTTAGTTTAATACTCTCGCACGCTCCGCCTGACTCCAGCTCTCTGTGCTCTTCATGTGTGGCTCGCAAAACCATAAATCAGAAGTTTAGACTGATGACTTTAAAACTGATAATAAACCCATGATGATGAAGAACTGCAGTGACGGAGATAGAGATGATCATCAAAACCAAACAGATGTGTTAGTGTTCGGCAGAGTATCGAGGCTCGAGCTGTAAAGGCACCGCCCTCTTCTGGAAAGGGGGCGGGGCAACAGCAGCTCATTTGCATTTAAAGACGCATGCATGAAAACAGCATGTTTTTCCTTCCACTCAAAAATGGGCATTTACAACATTGTATAAACATGATCCGTGGGATATTTTGAGCTGAAACTTCAAACACACATTCACTTTTGCAAATCATTTGATTCGAACCAGTGATTCGGAGTGTGTATCAATCTGCCAAAGTCATGTGATCTCAGTAAACACAGCTTAGTGACGTACAGAGTCGTGGACTTGAGTCGCACGACTTTTGACTGGACTTGAATTTGAGTCCCAAATTTGATGACTTGTGACTCGATTCGTCATAATCAAAGAAGACTTGAGACTTGACTTCAACACCAATGACTCGAGACTTGAGCCCTGTTTCCCGGACTTGGACAGTCTTTATGGCTTACCATCATTATATGTGCATTTATACACATTTCATGACACGTTTGTATAATAAAAAGGAAGAGTTGTATTTAAAAGTCTCTTATTGGTCTGATTAATCAAGTTCTCCATTAAACAAACAATACAAACTCTACAATTTAATATAATATCACGTATTATAAAGACCCCTCATATTTAATGATGTTGTATGATTTGTTAATTGCAATAAATGGGTTACAGCTACAATTAAACATTAGTGGTTGGCTTGTAAAGGTGTTTTCATGCATGTTTCTGCCTGTAATTACACCGTTCTGACCAGCAGGAGTCGCCAGAGCGGCGCTGAGAATCAGTGAATCAGTTCATCAAGCAAATGATTCAATACATCAAAAAGATTTGATGCTGGACCTTATAGTCAATCGTATTGTAAACTTTTAAATAATTAATATAATTTTGATAATAAGTGTATAACATAACTCAATGTAGTCTATTATTTATTTCATGTTTTCTTTATTCTCTGGTTGCTGGATCAGAGGGTCGATGTGATCAGTCATAACAGTGACTGCATAAGTCACTCACACACGTGATCAGAACAATCATCACCTTAAAAACATCAGAAATACCTGTATTTTATACAATATTGATTTATTGCTATTCGAGCTACAGGCTTTCTGTGCGCTGGTTACAAACTGAAATCTCTGCTTTTCCTTTTAATTTGATGCATATTGTCATATATCAGTGATTTAAGTTTGTTTCTCTATATGTAATGATAGTATTGTGTACATATGTTCCATATAATGCAGAGTTAGCGAGTATTTAATCATATTCATGAGAGGAGCATGCTGGGAACTTTTCATTGGTCGGCTCCTCAACCCTTTACTGGACAAAAACTGTTCACTAAACACTTCATCTTGTTGATTGACATTTCCAATACACTTATTTTAGGTTGAAAATATACCAACAATTTACTCTTGGTCAGTCCATAAAAAATATATTTGCGTAACAAAGGCTGTAAATTTAACAACTTCTTCTACGCTCTTTTTAAATGGCAAATTTAGTAAAAAAAATTGAAAATTGTACATTAAAAATGATAAATATATTTAATATAGGTTGATCTAATTTACTTCTTTTACTGTTATATTTCAAAAACTTTGCGAGAAACTGCGTTCGCTCACTAAACCGTTTGAGCTTTTTGCGAGTGAAAGTTTCTTGGCGGAAAACAACCGTTTTTGCGAGCGAACGCAAAGTTTCTCGGGGAACGCAAAAACACTGATATTATTTTCTCATCTTATATTTTTTGTTCCTTTAAGGGCTCTGTATTTTTCTCTCTGATTAAACATTCTTAATTAAAAAATAAATACAAATAAAAGATAAGAATAATAATAATAAGGTTTTCTATGGTCACACAGGTTTGTTTGTATGTTAAACCCATGGCTGACGATTATGTCCCTTGCCGCTCACCGTACATGCTAACCTAAGCTAGCCATCATTTTTTTCTTTTGTTGAATCCATAGAAAAAATATGGACGTAGTGTCGGTGACGTCACCTGTAGGTTTCTGAAGAGCGTTTTTAGAGCCTAAAGTGGGCGGAGCCGGCGTCGCCATCTTGGCAGCGTCACTCCCGGATAACAGAGAATGGGCAAAGTGGTGGCGGGGCTTGGGTGGAGCTGAGACCACGCCCCCTAGCTCAACACGAAAGAGTTAGCTTAGGCTAAGAAGCTAATGCTATATGCTACTGGCCTCGCGCTGACTTGAAGTAAAGTCAATAGTTAAAGTTCATGTTTTTTCCCTTCGAAATACTATAATAGTTAAAGACATAGCTAAAGTGAGATATTGTGATGCATTATTATTCTGCTAGTTAAAAATGTATTATCATGCAGTAACTTACAGTATTTGCTCTGAGCGTGCGTGTGCGTGTGTGACAGTGATTCTTGCGCATGCATGTCAGTCAGCGCCGCATCGCACGTCAAGTTCGTAGATAGCTTTATTAATATTCAGTCCATTTTAAATTCTGATTTTGGCCGCCTCTCAAATCAGTCAAACCGAAGATATTACCTCAGAATTTCAAGTAAGCGCTAGAAAGCCGCGCTCATTCAAGAGTGTGCACTGCAGGGTTTCATCTGGCGGTAGCCTACATTTAATTTAACACTAAAAAGTTAAATAAGCATATATAATACAACGGTAGCGCAGAACGAGTGTCTATATCTGTAAACGTTTTTAAATCTGAAAACTCCAAAAAGCAACGAAATTGTCAGACATCCATGAGTGCATGTTCACAGAGGAAAACAACCGAAGACCAGCGCTGGTTGATCTCTCGATACTCGACAACGACGGAATCCAACGACGTGGGCGAAGGTTTAATGCGTGTATTAAATTGTATGAAATAATCCAGAAAAAAGCGCAAACATGGCAGAGATGTGAAGTTCAGCGGCGGGAATTAGCTCAGGTGACGTGACGCTAACGGACAAACGGCTAGCAGAGACCAGCGGCAATTAACCTGTCACTCAAGTGGCCACGCCCTTAATTATGCAGAACTTTAAGACTTAATATAATGTAAATGGGCGAGTTATAAAAAAAATTCACCCCCCTCACAGTCGTCATGAAGGGCAAAATGAGCTATATAGCTCAAAACCACTTTTCGCTCCAGGCTGTAAACGTTTTTTTCTGCTGTAATGTTGGGCTTTTTAACATGCGGGAGATACAGATCCGACTCCCTTTTGCATCCAGCCTCCAGCGGTCAGTCTGTGCACTGCAGCTCAATTCACTTCCGTGTTGGTTTAGGGAGAGAGCACTCATTTTCAGCGGAGAAAGACATGAATGAATGAAGGAGATGAGTGTTTTTAGATTGAAGTACTGTTTGAAGAGACGTCAGTTATACATAAAAATTGCTTACAAATATATGAGTAAGGATAATTTTGAAATTTCAATTTTACAGTAACGGTCTATATATCGTATTACTCTGTAAACACTAAATTATAAATCTCAAAAAACTTTAGTAAAATATTATCTATTCTATTTTCAATAACCACGGATATAGTCTTGAGCATGTCGTGAGTTCTTCTGGTTGTGCATCAGAAGGTCAATGTGCTCAGTCGTAACAGCGGCTGCACACGTCACGTACACACGTGATCAGACCAGTCATCACTTTGAAAGAACCAGAAGGATCGACGAAATAATTGTACAATGATTTCTTCCTATTCGAGATACAGGCTTTCTGTGCGCTGGTTACAAACTGAAGTCTCTACTTTTCTTTTAACATTTAATCCATATTGTCATTTAAGTAAAATAAGTTAGTTATAGTTTCCCTATATGTAATGATAATAGTGTGTATATATGAACATAAAATGCAGACAGAGTTAGCGAGTAGTTAATCATATTCATGAGAGGAGCATGCTGGGAACTTTGGATTGGTCGGCTCCTCAACCCTTTACTCTTTACTGGATAAAACGTGGTCACGTGACTGAAGGCTCCAGGAAGTTTTCGTAGCAGCTCATTAATATTCATGAGCACGCCTCCGCCATAGTAGCCTAGTCGAGGGCGCTGACCCGAGCGGCGTGATTTATATCTCCATGGCTGCTCTTTTAGTTACAAAATGCTGCGGAATGTTCGTGTGTTGTTCGTCTGCACGCTGTTAGTCTTCTGCTCAGTGCTCTACATATTTAATCAGCTGGTGTCGTCACTGGAGAGCGCGAATCAACAGGCGCGAGCGCAGCGGACACGCGCAGTGGATCCTGGCCTGAGCGAGCGCGCGCACGATGACAGGTTTGTAAACAAAACGACACTCGATGTTCAAAATCAGCCTCACAACAACACTACACACATTTACTGGCCTAACTACCTCACGACAACACTACACACATTTACTGGCCTAACTACCTCACGACAACACTACACACATTTACTGGCCTAACTACCTCACGACAACACTACACACATTTACTGGCCTAACTACCTCACAACAACACTACACACATTTACTGGCCTAACTACCTCACAACAACACTACACACATTTACTGGCCTAACTACCTCACAACAACACTACACACATTTACTGGCCTAACTACCTCACAACAACACTACACACATTTACTGGCCTAACTACCTCACAACAACACTACACACATTTACTGGCCTAACTACCTCACAACAACACTACACACATTTACTGGCCTAACTACCTCACAACAACACTACACACATTTACTGGCCTAACTACCTCACAACAACACTACACACATTTACTGGCCTAACTACCTCACAACAACACTACACACATTTACTGGCCTAACTACCTCACAACAACACTACACACATTTACTGGCCTAACTACCTCACAACAACACTACACACATTTACTGGCCTAACTACCTCACAACAACACTACACACATTTACTGGCCTAACTACCTCACGACAACACTACACACATTTACTGGCCTAACTACCTCACAACAACACTACACATTTACTGGCCTAACTACCTCACAACAACACTACACACATTTACTGGCCTAACTACCTCACAACAACACTACACACATTTACTGGCCTAACTACCTCACGACAACACTACACACATTTACTGGCCTAACTACCTCACGACAACACTACACACATTTACTGGCCTAACTACCTCACGACAACACTACACACATTTACTGGCCTAACTACCTCACGACAACACTACACACATTTACTGGCCTAACTACCTCACAACAACACTACACACATTTACTGGCCTAACTACCTCACAACAACACTACACACATTTACTGGCCTAACTACCTCACGACAACACTACACACATTTACTGGCCTAACTACCTCACGACAACACTACACACATTTACTGGCCTAACTACCTCACGACAACACTACACACATTTACTGGCCTAACTACCTCACGACAACACTACACACATTTACTGGCCTAACTACCTCACGACAACACTACACACATTTACTGGCCTAACTACCTCACAACAACACTACACACATTTACTGGCCTAACTACCTCACAACAACACTACACACATTTACTGGCCTAACTACCTCACAACAACACTACACACATTTACTGGCCTAACTACCTCACAACAACACTACACACATTTACTGGCCTAACTACCTCACAACAACACTACACACATTTACTGGCCTAACTACCTCACAACAACACTACACACATTTACTGGCCTAACTACCTCACAACAACACTACACACATTTACTGGCCTAACTACCTCACAACAACACTACACACATTTACTGGCCTAACTACCTCACAACAACACTACACACATTTACTGGCCTAACTACCTCACAACAACACTACACACATTTACTGGCCTAACTACCTCACAACAACACTACACACATTTACTGGCCTAACTACCTCACAACAACACTACACACATTTACTGGCCTAACTACCTCACGACAACACTACACACATTTACTGGCCTAACTCCCTCACGACAACACTACACACATTTACTGGCCTAACTACCTCACGACAACACTACACACATTTACTGGCCTAACTACCTCACGACAACACTACACACATTTACTGGCCTAACTACCTCACGACAACACTACACACATTTACTGGCCTAACTACCTCACGACAACACTACACACATTTACTGGCCTAACTACCTCACGACAACACTACACACATTTACTGGCCTAACTACCTCACAACAACACTACACACATTTACTGGCCTAACTACCTCACAACAACACTACACACATTTACTGGCCTAACTCCCTCACGACAACACTACACACATTTACTGGCCTAACTACCTCACGACAACACTACACACATTTACTGGCCTAACTACCTCACGACAACACTACACACATTTACTGGCCTAACTACCTCACAACAACACTACACACATTTACTGGCCTAACTACCTCACGACAACACTACACACATTTACTGGCCTAACTACCTCACGACAACACTACACACATTTACTGGCCTAACTCCCTCACGACAACACTACACACATTTACTGGCCTAACTACCTCACAACAACACTACACACATTTACTGGCCTAACTACCTCACAACAACACTACACACATTTACTGGCCTAACTACCTCACGACAACACTACACATTTACTGGCCTAACTACCTCACGACAACACTACAGCTCATAAACACGGGTGTGTTATGTGAAATGACTAGGCAGTCGTTATAAATAAGGGAATTCTCAACGAAAGCTTTCTTTAAGAGTAATTTTGTGCGACTAGTGCTTATTTCGGGGTGTTTTGTCAATTTTAACAATTATTTGAGATGTATTTCTGGTCATTTAGCCTTATTGTGAACTACTAATGGATATATATATATATATATATTTAGTCACGCTGACGTTTCTTGTTAAGGCTAATATTCAATTAATATTCATAAGTTTCCTTTATAGTAGTAGTCGTTAATTCGCCCGCTGGTTAACACCCGCCTACCGGTCTGCCTCTCCGCCAATCAGCGACGCCGACTGGGCGAACGTCATGCTACGTAATTAATATTCAGGAGTCAGGTCATCTTGAGTTCATTTTGACAGATGTGTGAAACAGTTCCTCTTCAAGACATGTTTCCATTTTATTATTATCCTCATTATTTGTGGTGTATTCACTGCTGAATGATTCAATAGTGTTAGTACAGGGTTTTCATTTCTGTTTTAATATGCCATCCATGTGATCATTGTCATGTGAAAAAGCAGCTGTATATTTAATGTATAAAGACCCAATCTAGACTCATTTTATATACTGTACCAATAAAAAAAATAGTATTTGGAAAATATTTTGTTTCTATTAAGTTACATGATTGTTTTTTTTACCCTAGTACTTTTGTTAGATTTATTTATGTATTATCTATTCATTTTAATTACAGTTCGGTTGTTAAGCTACCTATGCTAATCTAATTTTATTATATATTTATTTATTTATTTATTTATTTTAATATAATTATTTATGTATTTATTTTGTTTTTTTAAATTTGTATATAATTTTGATTTATTTCATATATATAATATTTTTATTGTATTTGTAATATATTTGTCCACAGTTTGTCTAAACTCTTCCCTGGAGCCCAGTTTGAACCCCTGTGTTATTCAGTGTATCGCTGTGTTGTGTGGTGATTGCCTGGGTGAGCGGGGACTCTCGGGGCACAGGCGGTTGTTAATGCGTGTGACTGAAGCGCTGCTGACCCTGAAGGTGTTGACGAGGAGGCTGTGTGTGCCGGCAGGTGCAGCTGGGGCCCGGCCTCTCGCTGGCAGCCGTACGGGAGACTCCCGGCTCCGCTGTGCCCGACACACGGCTGGACGGACCCGGCTCCTGGGTACACTCTCCACTGGGCTTGCTGACCTCTGGCCTGTGTGCTGACCTCTGACCTGTGTGCTGACCTCTGACCTGTGCTGTTGTCCTGTGTGCTGACCTCTGGCCTGTGTGCTGACCTCTGACCTGTGCTGTTGTCCTGTGTGCTGACCTCTGACCTGTGTGCTGACCTCTGACCTGTGCTGTTGTCCTGTGTGCTGGCCTCTGGCCTGTGTGCTGACCTCTGACCTGTGCTGTTGTCCTGTGTGCTGACCTCTGGCCTGTGTGCTGACCTCTGACCTGTGCTGTTGTCCTGTGTGCTGACCTCTGACCTGTGTGCTGACCTCTGACCTGTGCTGTTGTCCTGTTTGCTGACCTCTGACCTGTGTGCTGACCTCTGACCTGTGCTGTTGTCCTGTGTGCTGGCCTCTGACCTGTGTGCTGACCTCTGACCTGTGCTGTTGTCCTGTGTGCTGACCTCTGGCCTGTGTGCTGACCTCTGACCTGTGCTGTTGTCCTGTGTGCTGGCCTCTGACCTGTGTGCTGACCTCTGACCTGTGCTGTTGTCCTGTGTGCTGACCTCTGGCCTGTGTGCTGACCTCTGACCTGTGTGCTGACCTCTGACCTGTGCTGTTGTCCTGTGTGCTGACCTCTGGCCTGTGTGCTGACCTCTGACCTGTGCTGTTGTCCTGTGTGCTGACCTCTGACCTGTGTGCTGACCTCTGACCTGTGCTGTTGTCCTGTGTGCTGGCCTCTGGCCTGTGTGCTGACCTCTGACCTGTGCTGTTGTCCTGTGTGCTGACCTCTGGCCTGTGTGCTGACCTCTGACCTGTGCTGTTGTCCTGTGTGCTGACCTCTGACCTGTGTGCTGACCTCTGACCTGTGCTGTTGTCCTGTTTGCTGACCTCTGACCTGTGTGCTGACCTCTGACCTGTGCTGTTGTCCTGTGTGCTGGCCTCTGACCTGTGTGCTGACCTCTGACCTGTGCTGTTGTCCTGTGTGCTGACCTCTGGCCTGTGTGCTGACCTCTGACCTGTGCTGTTGTCCTGTGTGCTGGCCTCTGACCTGTGTGCTGACCTCTGACCTGTGCTGTTGTCCTGTGTGCTGACCTCTGGCCTGTGTGCTGACCTCTGACCTGTGCTGTTGTCCTGTGTGCTGACCTCTGACCTGTGTGCTGACCTCTGACCTGTGCTGTTGTCCTGTGTGCTGACCTCTGGCCTGTGTGCTGACCTCTGACCTGTGCTGTTGTCCTGTGTGCTGACCTCTGGCCTGTGTGCTGACCTCTGACCTGTGCTGTTGTCCTGTGTGCTGACCTCTGACCTGTGTGCTGACCTCTGACCTGTGCTGTTGTCCTGTGTGCTGACCTCTTGCCTGTGTGCTGACCTCTGACCTGTGTTGTTGTCCTGTGTGCTGACCTCTGACCTGTGTGCTGACCTCTGACCTGTGCTGTTGTCCTGTGTGCTGGCCTCTGACCTGTGTGCTGACCTCTGACCTGTGTTGTTGTCCTGTGTGCTGGCCTCTGACCTGTGTGCTGACCTGTGCTGTTGTCCTGTGTGCTGACCTCTGACCTGTGCTGTTGTCCTGTGTGCTGACCTCTGACCTGTGCTGTTGTCCTGTGTGCTGACCTCTGACCTGTGCTGTTGTCCTGTGTGCTGACCTCTGACCTGTGCTGTTGTCCTGTGTGCTGACCTCTGACCTGTGCTGTTGTCCTGTGTGCTGACCTCTGACCTGTGCTGTTGTCCTTATGTTCTGACCTCTGACCTGTGCTGTTGTTCTGTGTGCTGACCTCTGACCTGTGCTGTTGTCCTGTGTGCTGGCCTCTGGCCTGTGTGCTGACCTCTGACCTGTGCTGTTGTCCTGTGTGCTGACCTCTGACCTGTGCTGTTGTCCTGTGTGCTGACCTCTGACCTCTGCTGTTGTCCTGTGTGCTGACCTCTGACCTGTGCTGTTGTCCTGTGTGCTGGCCTCTGACCTGTGTGCTGACCTGTGCTGTTGTCCTGTGTGCTGACCTCTGACCTGTGCTGTTGTCCTGTGTGCTGACCTCTGACCTGTGCTGTTGTTCTGTGTGCTGACCTCTGACCTGTGCTGTTGTCCTGTGTGCTGACCTCTGACCTGTGCTGTTGTCCTGTGTGCTGACCTCTGACCTGTGTGCTGACCTGTGCTGTTGTCCTGTGTGCTGACCTCTGACCTGTGCTGTTGTTCTGTGTGCTGACCTCTGACCTGTGCTGTTGTCCTGTGTGCTGACCTCTGACCTGTGCTGTTGTCCTGTGTGCTGACCTCTGACCTGTGCTGTTGTTCTGTGTGCTGACCTCTGACCTGTGCTGTTGTTCTGTGTGCTGGCCTCTGGCCTGTGCTGTTGTCCTGTGTGCTGACCTCTGACCTGTGCTGTTGTCCTGTGTGCTGACCTCTGTCCTGTGCTGTTGTCCTGTGTGCTGACCTCTGGCCTGTGCTGTTGTCCTGTGTGCTGACCTCTGACCTGTGCTGTTGTCCTGTGTGCTGACCTCTGACCTGTGCTGTTGTCCTGTGTGCTGACCTCTGACCTGTGCTGTTGTTCTGTGTGCTGGCCTCTGACCTGTGCTGTTGTCCTGTGTGCTGACCTCTGACCTGTGCTGTTGTTCTGTGTGCTGACCTCTGACCTGTGCTGTTGTTCTGTGTGCTGGCCTCTGGCCTGTGCTGTTGTCCTGTGTGCTGACCTCTGACCTGTGCTGTTGTCCTGTGTGCTGACCTCTGGCCTGTGCTGTTGTCCTGTGTGCTGACCTCTGGCCTGTGCTGTTGTCCTGTGTGCTGACCTCTGGCCTGTGCTGTTGTCCTGTGTGCTGACCTCTGGCCTGTGCTGTTGTCCTGTGTGCTGACCTCTGGCCTGTGCTGTTGTCCTGTGTGCTGACCTCTGACCTGTGCTGTTGTTCTGTGTGCTGGCCTCTGGCCTGTGCTGTTGTCCTGTGTGCTGACCTC